>APFE031548372.1:0-82836 GCA_000404065.3 Pinus taeda
ACAATACCTCATCCGTGAAGGGCTTGATGTTGTATGGAAGGCGACACTGCTGGCTCACATGAAGATCTTGTCCTTGGTGAATCTAGCCGATGATGTATGGTTGTGGATGTGTTGGTGGTCGGTAAGCCCAGTCACTTCACAATCTCTAGCAAAATAAGGTTATTTTGATTCTCACTATCAACAATGAACTGTAGCAGGGAGCCCGTTACCCACATCTGGGAGTGGAAGAGACAGTCCCCCTCCTTTGGATCTTCGGGTTCCTCCTTCTGGATCTTCATGGTGGCAACGGTGGCATTGGGCTCTGCATCGATAATTTGCTTCCCTTTGTCATTCACCTTTTCTGGTTCTGACTCAAAGTCAGAACATGCATCTGATTCTGAAACCTTTAGCTCGGCCACCAATGATTGCTTAGCCCGACACTCGTGTTGTGAGTGGAGCTCTTATGGAGAACTCACAACACTTTCCCGTGTCCTTTTTCGACTTCACATCATTGTTCTTTGCTTGCAGCTTTGACAGGTTGTCTTGGGTTTCCCTGCCTTGGATTTGTCCTTTGTTCTGTGGTTTGAGGGCACCTTTCCCTTGCTTCAGATTCGCAGATCCAAAGTCTCGCTTCTTTTGTTTAAACTTTTTCTCGATCTTGACAGTATATCAATATGTCATGTAGAGTGAGGAGATGTTCAGGAATTCTATTTCTTCCTGGATGTACCTGTGCAAGCAGCTGCTGTATTTGAGTACCAAATGTTTCTCTGAATCCTTGATACCAACTTTGTGCGAAGGGTATGGAAAATATTAGTAAACTTTGGCATGTCTTGGTCCCTTCCCTGTCGTAATGTGGTCCACTTTATATATTGATCCTCATAGCTTCTGACAGGGTAGTACTACTCCTTGATGGTAGTCTAGAATGAATTCCAAGTGGGTGCGACTAAAAACAGTGAGGTTGTACATTCATCCTTCTGTTCATAGTAGCTTCCCCACCAGTCCTTGACATGGGGGCGGCTTTGAGAAGAGTGAAAGTGATATTTTGCCGACCAAAAAAATCATGAACAGAAAAATACCCTTCTAGCAGATTTAACCATTTAGCTATGGTGCCTACATCTATCTGACCCTCAAATATGGGAATGTCAAAGTTAACTTGTGCCTTAAAGGGTGTGGCGCTTCCAGAGTAGCAGTTGGAAGTAGATGTGTTGCCCCTGGGTAGCCGCTGAAGGATCTGGGAAAAGTTGTCCATCATCACATTCCTTTGTTGCTTGAGGGCCTCTTCGAGCAAGATTTTAATATGATCTCATGCCCCCTCTTCTTTCTTTTCATCTGCCATGGGAGGCATTCGGGATTTGCGAGGCTGGTCTTGCAAAGGTTCAACTAGTTCAAGCCCTAACTCCTTATATCCCGACCTCGTTGAGGACATGCAAAAAAAGACAAAGAAAGAGCAGACAACTCTGATACCATTGATCCGAATTTAAACAGGAACGCAACAAATTACAGATATAACCATACATATAGAGACGCAGCAGAAATAGTACTTCATTTCATTACTGCAAAATACTAAAATATGCTTACAAACAAAAATGGAAATAAACTAGCTAGGGAAATGGTAACTTATCTCTGTGAAGGGATGTGGCGGTTACATGCCTCTAAACTGTGTTACAATGAGGCTCGAAGGCCTATTTATTGTTGAGAAACAATGAAAAACCCTAAGCATCCAAAAACCAAACCCTAGAAGATGAAACACCAAACATTGGGCCCCGTTTGGGTAAATTGGTACATCAACTTTCCGGGGTTGTAACTTTGGAATATGATCTCCATTTGACACGCACAATATCTCGTTAGAAATATCTATCCGAGAACTATAATTTTGGGAAGAGCAACATCGATCCATGGACGCATGTTGCTCCTAGTTTTCCCAAAAAAAAATGTCGTTTAGGGCCTCAAAACGGCTCCAGAAGTTCAGCACCCGAAAAACTGCTAAAAATAATAAATTGTTCTACAATTAAGGAAACTGAAAAGGTGAAAGAAACAAGGGTGGGGGTCCAAGTGGACTTGGCGAGTGGCCACCAATATCCACTTGGATCACTATCGACCCTCCAATGGGTGGAATATTTTCTTCGAATCCAAGGAGGGCCTTTTAGAATGGTTTTTCATGTCGTTCGGATTGATGAATATCCCTGCCACCTTCATGAGATTGATGGATGACATATTTCTACCCTTTACCAATGCATTCATGATGATGTATTTATATGACATCTTGATCTTCAGCCTGAGTTGGGAAGATCACCTCCACCATATTTGACAAGTCCTTCAAACCTTATGACAACACAAGTTGTGTTCTAACTTGGATAAATGCACTTTTGGCTTGACCCATGTTCAATATTGGGGTACATCATTGATGAGAAGGGTGTGCATGTGGACCCAACCAAGATACAAGCCATTCGGGATTGGCCAACCCCAATCACTCTAAGAGAGCTCTATAGATTTTTGGGTCTTTCCAATTTCCACCACAGGTTCGTGTTGGGGTTCTCTCATATCACTCGGCCTTTAAGTCAAATCACCTTGGCCGAAGCAAAATCAATGTTTTTTTGGTATGTAACCCAATAGAAATCATTTTTCGAGTTGAAGCATCGCCTCTTCTCTACACCAATGCTCACACTAACAGGCCTGCAACAACCATTTGAGATTGAGACAAACACCTCAAACTATGCTACTGGTGCGGTTCTTACTCAAAAGGGGCATCCAGTGGCTTACCATAGTGAGACACTATCAGAAATAGTCCGAAAGTATCCCACTTACAACAAAGAAATGTATTCTATTGTGCAGGCCTACCGCCAATGGAAGCGTTACAATATGGGGAAGGAAACGGTCATCCACACAGACCACCGACCCCTGCAATTCATACAAACATAAGGGAAGTTGCAGAATGATCACCATCAGAAATGGTCCACCTACCTGCAACAGTTCCATTTGAACATTAAATATAAGTAGGGAAACACAAATAATGTCGTTGATTTCCCCAGCTGACCACTAATCATGGTGCTGATCATTGTGCTCGACTCCTTTAGACACGAGACTTTAGGGTGGCCACATCTTTACTAAAGTGAGCAAGAATTTGGCAACACATACCAAACACTCCTAGAAGGGAAGCAAGTTCCAAATTTTCACTTTCAGGATGCAATGTTATGCCACCTAGGACACATTTGTGTTCCTTCCATTGAGCATGCCAAGATGATTTAGGAGGTGCACTACAGTAGGGTCGTTTGAGATTTCGGAGTAGAGAAAAAAGTGACAGTCCTGCAAAAGTATTTTTATTGGCTGAAATTTTGCTAGGATGTTGGATGTACATTAGATCCTGCACCGCTTGTGCCATTGCCAAACCAACCATCAAGAAGCAGGGCCTATATACTCCTCTACCTACTCCTAGTTGACCATGGGAATCTATCTCCATGGATAACATGTCGGACCTTCCTTCTACTAAGAACAGCAACGATTGTGTTTTCGTGGTAATCGACAAATTATCTAAGATGGCCATCATGGTGGCTTGCAAGAAGAGTATCACAAAGGAGGCCACTGTTAAGCTCTTCTTTGAGCAAGTGTGCGTACACTTTGGGATCCCACAGTCCATTGTCTCAGATCGGGACAGTAGATTCCTGAGTTCATTTTGGCCAAGTCTTTGGTCGATGTTGGATACAAAACTTACTAAGTCCACGACTTTACAGAGGTTTTCAATAAGATGATCTTGCATATTCTACGCATGTACAACTTGAAGCGTCCACAAACATGGGACGAAAGTCTCCCCTGTGTCTAGCACGGTTACAACGTAGCTCCCCACAACCCAACAAGCCACAACCCCTTTCAGGTAGAGCTGAGATTTCAGCCATTATGTCTCATTGTTGTGGCCATACCATTTGCAACTACTCAGGCAGATTCGGCTCATGTTCAGTCTAAAGGTGATAGGGCTAACAGCGTCGTTGATTGCATTCAACACATCCTCCAACAGGTCCATGACATATTGGATAGAGTCAATGTTAAGTACAAGCAACACCATCATCAGCATTAGGTGTCCCACAAGTTCCAGGTGTGCGACAAAGTTTGGCTACATATACAGAAGGAGCACCTCTCTAGAGCCCATCAGAAGCTTCACCCACTCTGATATGGGCCACTAAACATCACCAAGTTTGTAGGGGAAAATGACTTTTGTTAGGATATTCCGACACATAGGAAATAGTTAAGCATAACTTGGTCTAGTGTAGAGTTAAGTAAAGTGTGTTACTTTACTATGTACTTTTGTAACTTACAATCCGACAATCACGATATGTTCTAGACATGAAGCGATCTGACGATTCATTCTCTCCTCGGTATTACCGACACTTGATTTTTGGCTTAACACCTGATTGTTCCACGATCTCTATTTAAAGAGTATGGAGGGTAATTTGTAGGGTAACCGTTCATGAGAGAAGCTTATGTAAATTTTCATTATTTTATTAATAAATTGCTTGAAGTGGCCACGTTGGCTCAGGTCGTGAACTATTTCCCTCTTTGAGGGGTTTAACCATGTCGAGAATACTAGTGTATTGATCTGTGATCTGTTTGTGAGTAGGTTCCTTTGGTGTTCTATCTGAGGAACTTACCCTGTAAATTCCTACATGGTATCAGAGCTATTTGAGGGCCGCATCCATTGGTGATTCCAATATGAAGCTGGTACAATTGCATCTGACTGTCATTTCCTAAATCTATTGTTTCTGACTGCTTTCTAGCCGATAGGACTGCTATATTGTGTTAGGAGCATCTGTTCCAGTGAGTAACCCCTTACGTTTCACGTGAAAAGGTTTCTGGTATCCCTAGCTACGTCATTTGTAAGATCTGGAGGTATAAAGTCTTTATTTGCAGTTTTAGTTATTCATCTCTCTATTTATTTCAATTTAAGCTCTCTGTTTTTTATTACAGGATCTATACCTTTCATTTTTGTGTGTGCTCTTTGCCTCGTGACTCTGTGCAATTTGGGAAAATCGGAAATAGAAAGGAAGAATTTTTCTCATGCATATGCTCTTTTCCGTCATGCCTTAGTGTGATCATGGAAAATAAGAAACATTGAGAAAAAATTATAGATTTTGGCGAAAGCTAACTTCAATCCATAAAGTTGGTTCTTTTTGCACTTCCGTGTTGGGTTATGTGATTTTTTATTTTGTAGGTGAAAGGAGCGTTTTCAAATAAGCACGCACCCCAAAGCTTCAGTAACTATTAAAAAAAAAAAACCAAACAAACAAAAAACCCTGCTCTTTTCCAAAAATTACTAACCTCTAAACTAGCTCACTTGGTCCAAAGTTACTTTATGAGAATAGAGGTCTTAGGTTCAATTCTTTCTTTTTATTGAGTTACTTTTTCAAAAAGCACATGTAACTTATGTTTTAAAGTTACTTTATGTAAAAGTGTTCTCTCCCATTTTAAAAAGTGAGTCACTTATAATTCTAAATTCTTTCTATATTTTATTTGAGTTACAATTTAGTGAATAGCTCATAACGTACCATTGTAAAAGTGACTTTCACTTATTTATAAAAGTGGGTCACATAAAATATTTTTTTAAAGTGAGCTAATTAGATTAAGTTTGAAGGTGGGGGGGAGGGGGGGTGTTCACTTCTGCACATTCATCCACTTCGTCGGCATCTTCAACAACTTTTCTTCAAAAAACCATAACTTCTTTATCCCAAAGCTGTTTTCAGAGTCATTTCTTTTTAATCAGCCTAATTTTTTGAGATCTTTCAATTGGAACACCTAGTTTCAGTATCTACATCTTCAGTTTTTTTTTAAATGGAAAGTCCATGCCAAGTTATTCTTGACAGCACCAACTACTTCCAATGGTGGTCCTACATTGTAGATTTACTTTGAATTAAAGGTCTTTACAGAATAGCCTCAGCCCAAGAAACTAAACCTAAAGATGAAGATAAGGCAACCAAATGGGAAAATAGGCAAGATCAAGCACGTGGGTTGATAGGAATTTCTATTTCTCCAGACCTTAGATTCCATATCGCAGAACTTGATACCCCTAATGAAGAAATGAAACAACTCACTAAAGTTTTTGGAATTAAAAATGAAATTAGAGCCCATCAACTCGAAAATGAGTTGCTTACGTTGGATCCCAATAATTTTTCTTCCATTGAAGATTTCTTGTCCAAGTTCAAGACCCTTAGACTTCTCTTGGAAGGTGTTAAGGTTAAGAAAGAAGATGGTAGCCTTATCTATTCCATTCTTACTAAGTTGAGACCAGCCTACTCTGTGTTTGTTTCCACCTTCCATTCTACAAGAGAAGCCTTTATTTCTCAAGGAAAAGACTACGAGTCCCCTTCTTTTGATGCCTTCTGTGATTCTTTAATAAGAGAACAAGAGAAACTCTTAAATATTGTTCTTATTAATCTTGGAAACTCTTCTGAGAAAGGTGGCTATTAATCTTGGAAACTATTCTAAGAAAGCCTTAGCCGCCCAGCAACAACCGAATTCAAATAATCCTAAGAAGCAATATCCTAAAAAGAATGGTCCTAAACCAAACAAGGGTCCTAAGCAATTCAGTTTCAAAATGAAAAATCATTTCAACAAAATGATAAGGCGAATAAAAATAAAGGGAAGAAGACTGATAGACATTGCAACTTTTGTAATCGAGATGGCCACTTAGAATCCAAATTCTTTAAGAAGATGGAAACCTTGGAAGCAACAAGAAGAAGCATAAAATCCATTTGGATCATTCTTCAACTTCAACTTCATCTTCAGGAATAACACTTTCTGCATGTGGTTGTCAAGCATCTCAGTCTGGTTATGCACTTAATGTATCTTCTTCTTCTCATTCTCATGAGTGGCTCATTGATTCTGGAGCTTCTTATCACATGGCCAAAAACAAAGCCATGCTTTCTTCTTTAAATGATTGTAACATCAAAAATATATATGTTGGTGATGATAGATCTCTTAGTGTTGTAGGGATTGGAACTGTTCATATAGACAATTGTCAATTTAATGATGTATTATGTGTTCCAGCCTTATCCTGCAACCTTCTATCTGTATATTAGATAACTCATTCAGGTGAAGGTAAAATCGTTGAATTTTCACCTCACGATGTTGTAATTAAGGACCTAAGAGATCCTAGACAGATTTTACCTACTGGCATTGCTGATGATTCTACAAGGTTGTATAAATTTAACAACTTTGGGTCATCAAATCTTCCCTCGGTATTTTTTGCTCATAATGATGAAGTGAGCAAACTTTGGCATGAGCAATTTGGTCACTTAAATTATCGCTCCCTTCAGAATCTATGTAAATAAAATATGGTGACAGGTCTTCCAATGGTATCATGCAGAGATGGTGTTTGTTCCGGATGTGTAATCGGAAAACATCATCGGGATAGTTTTGAAAAATGTGCCTCTTGGCACACATCATCCCCTTTACAGCTTGTGCATAGTGATTTATGTGGTCCACTTCCAGCTGTTTCATTCTCTGGCTACAAGTATTTCTTAACTTTCATTGGTGATTTCTCCAAACGCACTTGGGTATACTTCTCAAAACTCAAGAGTGAAGTATTTAACATGTTCTTAGCCTTTAAGGCCTTTGTTGAAAAAAAATCTGGACATCAAATTCTTAAGCTAAGATTTGACAATGGCGGAGAATATGTTAACAACAAATTCATCAACTTTTTCACTGAGAATGGAATTCAAATGCAGCATATTGTTCTATATACTCCACAACAAAATGGTGTAGCTGGAAGGAAGAATCGCACCTTAAAGGAAATGGCTAATTGTATGCTTCAATCTAAAGGACTTAGTCTTAATTTTTGGGCAGAATCAATTAACTGTGCAAATTATATAGTAAATCACACTCCTACTAAGGTTTTAAAGAATATCACTCTAGAAGAAGCATGGAGCTCAATTAAACTAGATTTAAGTCACTTTCGTGTTTTTGGAAGTGAAACATGGGCCCATATTCCAGATGAGAAACATAAAGCTTTAGAAGCTAAGAGTAAAAAATGTATTTTTGTTGGATATTCTGAAGATGTCAAAAGATATAGACTTATTCCACTTAAGTCCAAAAATGTTATCATTAGAAGAGATGTAAAGTTTTCTGAAAATATATCGGCCTATGAGCCTAGTTCCGAGGATGTGCCACCTCTCTCTATCCCTTCTACTTCTGAAAATATTTCTTCTTCAGATGATGACGGTGAGGATTAAAATACTCCCCCACCTTCTCAGGATCCTCCTTCAGATCCTCAGCTTCCAAAATGGGTCCGTGCTACTCGGGATGCAGCTGGTTCTCTTGCCGGTGATCCTATAGATCAATAATGTACACATTCTCAGTTCGATAGAGCCTCTTCTTTACTGGCTCAAGCTTCAGTGAATTATGATCCTGACACCTTTGTAGAAGCTTGAGGGCATCCAGATTGGGACGTAGATATGAATGAAGAATATTGTTCATTATTGGAAAATGATACATGGGATCTTGTTCCTCTTCCAAAGGGACAAAAACTTGTTAGATGCAAATTGGTTTAAATAACCAAGTATGGACAAGATGGAAAAGTTGATAAACATAAAGCTCGTCTTGTTGCTAAGGGTTTTTCACAAGTTGAACTCATTGACTATACTGAAACCTTCTCCCCTGTTGCCAAAATGAACTCTATCCACCTTGTTATTTCCCTTGCTGCCTCTTTCAAATGGGAAGTCCATCAGATGGATGTTAAATCTGCCTTCTTGCATGGGGATTTACATGAAGAAATCTATATGGAACAACCTACTGGCTTTATACAAATAGAATCTAGCCTTGTATGTCAGTGTAAGAAATTCCTTTATGGCAAGCAATCCCCTCGGGCTTGGTATGCCAAAATGGATAGTTTTCTTTTAGAAACTAGATTTTCTAGGTGTCATTATGATAATACTGTCTACACCAAGAAAGTGGGCAAGTCTCTTATCATTCTTGTTCTTTATGTTGATGATTTTATCCTTACTGGTAGTGATCCCAACCTTATAAACCATGTGAAGTCCATCCTTAAAAAGAAGTTTGAAATGACAAACTTAGGACACTTGCATTATTTTCTTGGACTTCAAGTCTTGCAATCCAAGGAAGGTATTTCCCTTTCCCAATCCAAGTATGCATGTGATCTTCTACGCCATTTTCAGATGGAAGACTGTAAGCTAGCCCATTCTCTCTTTCAGTCTGAAGCCAAACTTTCAGTCACTTGTGTTATCACTCAAATTTTCCCAAAAGTTGTAAGAAGGGGAAAGGGGTCCGAGGTAACCACAAACTAATCTTTTAGATACAGAATCTAGCTAATCTGTATCTAGAGAGAGCTCTCTCTTTAAGTTTTAGCTTTGTTTTATAAGGTTTTAGGCTAGTTATTAGAGCTTGGGATTTTGTTTGAATTTGTTGGTGAAGTTCAATAGCAGAGGGGTAAAACTGAATAGTTTAGTCCATTGGGCTAATGGAATCAGTGAGAATGGCTCAACTGGATTTGGTTTCTCAATAAAAGATGGTTTCACAGGGCAAGATAGCTGAACAGGGAGCAAATAGAGACTTAAAAAGATGGGATGGATGTAAAGGATTAAAGGGAAATTAAGAATCCTTCAACAACTTTATGAGAGTAGAATATGAATAACCATCAATAAAGAGCAATTAAGAATTCTTTACTAAATGATTAAAATAAATAAACTAGAAAACATGAGAAATTAAGAATTCACTGCTTATGCTAGTTTAGAAGAAAACATTGAGAACAAAAACAATTGAAGACAGATTGCACTTAAGCACTTTCTGAATTATTCTTTTTCGTTTTAATATTCAGATATGGAACATAATGAATATAATAAACCAGAAAACATTAACACATGAGATATAAGATACTTATTTGTTTGATGTCCAACACATGAATCCTATGAAAGGTCTTTTACATCAATCCTTTATCTAGCCAGCCATGAAAAATTTGTCCAACAACACTTTTTATTCAAAAATAATCAGTTTTACAGCAATGTCAAAGAATCCACCTTCAATACTCCGAATGGGGGTGTATTTATACAAAAAAATTTACAATGAAATATCTCATATCAAAGTGAGATATAAACTGATATGACTAATGATATTTTTCAAGAAAATAGGGCCAGAAGACCTCGTAGATGACAAATAAGGCAACCGAATGGTTTGTTGTCCCTATTCTTGAGAATGTGCTGGAGTTAGGCCCTCTGATTTGGCCCCTTGTTGTCCTTGGTGTAATTATGTGTTGGTTGCTCTGTTTTTATCTTCCTACTGATACACTTTACCTGCATCTGATACTTGTTGATCTCTATTCATCCCCTTTACCCTCATTGACTGTAGTAAAAATCAAACTTTACTTTTTACGAAATATAAATTACAAAATTTCAAGCATTTCTTCCCATCATTGTGGCTGTGGTATTCTGGTTTTCTGGACCTTTCGGAGGGTTTCATCTGCTTATGTGTAACTGAAGAATGTAGGTTGAATTGGGAACAAGTGCTTCAATTCATGCTCAACATAAAATAAGTTCTCTAGGCTGTCATAAAGAACTCTGCGTGTGGGGAGTGCTTTTATTCCTGATACACTTATTGATGAATTTGTTTGATTGCCTGCATATTGATTCAATTTATCCACATAATCTTTATGCCTCATTAATTTATCATTAATCACTAAAGGACTGGGTAGCCCTTTATTATGCAAAATGGAAAATTTCTCCATAAAAGCATTGATCTCTACCTGCATGTCATGGCACCTTCTTTCTAAATTTTGCATCAAAGTTCTTTTGGTTAGTACCCTTTTGACTTCTAAAATGGTCTTTGTTCTGTCTTTAATGCCAAGTTCTTCTAGCTGGTCCTTATTCGTAGCATTCAAAAAATGTATGAGCCTGTTGGCCTCCTCAGGCATTCTTCCTAATTCTGCTTTTGTCCTTTGGATTTCTTCTTGGGCTACCTTTACTAGATCAATATGCTCAAAAATTACTTGGATGGATGGCCAAACATCATTTATGGACTGAGTGATGTTGGCCCAAAGAAGTTTCCTAATGTTTGCCAAAGGTTTATCAAAAGTAAGATCATTTTCTAGTGATTTCACTTTGTTTTCCAATCCTTTAATCTCCCTTGTCTTTTCTGCAACATTTGTCTTTGAGAGATCATAGCTTCATTCCAACTTAGCAAACTGTTCTTTTACCTGTTTTAGCTCTGAAACTTGTAGTCTCATGTCCTCCATTGACTGTATTAGTTCCTCTGTGTTCAAATTGGCAGTGCTGCCTTGTGCTAGTCCTGTTGTTATTGTTGTTGTTGTACCTGTGACCACCTCTGTTGTGGTTGCTGGAATGTTTGGTGCTAATGTTGTCCCAAGTGTAGAAGGGACTACTGTTGAGACTACTGGTATCACATCGAGAGGTTGAGAGGTCGACTCTCCCTGCTTGTCCTTCAATGTTTTTTCTAATGCCTGCTCTGTCTCATTTAACCATTCATTAAGTTTTAAAAGTAAATCCATCAACTCTTCTTCAGACTTTTATTTCATGATCTCATCGGTCTGTGGATGTCTTGAAGGAGGTAGCTTTAGTTGCTTCCTCAAGGCAGCAATATCTTCATCTTTCTTTTTTATTAATGCTTCTACACCCTTCACATCTTTGGGATCATGTCCCAATCCAATAATGATTTATTCTAAAGACTTTATTATGTTATATTTAGCCTGGGAGGAGGCTTTCTCTAAGTGTAGTTGGGCAGTTGTGTTATCCAAAAAAATTTGTAACCTATGGGCCATCATTGCCTTACCAGTCAAGGTTGAATAAATCATTTCTCCAGTTTATTTATGCAATTCAATATGATCCATAGGATGAATATCCTTCGCCATGACCTCCAATTTGTTCTAAGATAATCTGCTGCTCATTGATGTTGTTGCACTTTAGGCTTGAAATAGCTCATTATCATTTTGCCCTCTTTAATGTTGTAGGCTAACATTAATCTCTGTTGATTTGTGGGGGCCATTTTCAAATATTGGTTGTAAATTTGAAGCCTTAATGGATCATTCGTGGCTTTTATTTATGAGAAAGTCTTCTTGATATCTAAGGCATCTTTCCCTAGTGGCCTGAAAGATGATACCTCTGCACTTTGCTGCCTTTCCAGCTCCTGTCTCTGTGAGCTAGTGGATGTTCCTCCCACTGGAAAAGCTTGCTGGCTAACTACCCTTTCTTCTCTCTGACTATCTGTAGTCTCTTCAACAAATTCCTCTTTTTAAAGGGGATTCAGTCTTTGCCTTTTTGTCCCAGGCTGCTCTGAGGGTCCACTGGTAGGAGTAGTAGTTTCTCTGTCTCTTTTTTTGTTTCTTTCCTCATTTAGAGGAGTTTGCAAAACTGGAGGTTCTCCCACATTTCCCTGAATGGAAGGAGTATGTACTTGGGCCTGTTCTTTGGAAGTTTCAAGATGCTTAGACACTGTAGACTGTTCTATGATTTGAATGCTAGTTTCCAATTCTTTGCCTTTGGATGATCCTGTGGCTGGTGTACTGGTTTCCTGTAAAGGCTGCTGAGAGGTTCCAGCAATGGGTGCACCAATTCCTGACCTTTGAAATAACTCAAATGGTACTTCCCAAAAGAATCCAGGTCAAGGGTTTTCTCAAGATCTCTCATAGCATTTTCTATATTGACCTATTCACTATCAGCTTCTACTAGGGTCCCCTCCCTCCATTCATCCATATTTGCAAATTGTTCAATTTTTAGGATCCTATGATGTATGTATGGTGACAACCTGTTCTTCATTCTTCTATCACAGATAAAGCTATTAGGGTCGTGTGGCCTACAACCAAAACTTTTGTATAACTTAAGACAATCTTCTAGAATTTTCTCTTATTCTCTCCATGCTTCTCTATCATTTCAAACATAAAGGCCTAACTGATTTTTAATTCTGAGTTGAGCTTTCTTTTTGGCTTTATGAAAATGGACCAAGTCTGCATGCAGCATTTGTCTGAAGTATTCCAATGCAAACAGTCTCATTGGAACATACTTTGGTAGCTTAAAAGGGTAGAGCTCACACCCATATATCCCGATTTCTGTATGGTTCTTGTATAGGTACCAATCACCTATTCTGTACTGTTTGGAGAGCTGGAGGATTTTCTTAATGTCACCATTGATCCTAGAAGGGGAAACTCCTATCGATAAGGTGGTTGTTGGATGCATAAATAGATTAATGAACTCATTGTAGGTGTAAGGGACTCAAGGGTATCATGGAAAATGGGACTCCAAAATATGACAGACCTGGGATTTCCTTTAGTGTCAAGTTTCCTGACAGGGAAAGAAAAGTTCTCTGACTGATAATATAACATAAGATGATAAATGAAAGTGGTGTATTTGAAAACTCCTTCATTGTCCAGTCTCAGGAATTGGTCATGAATCTTATTGGCAATATAGGAGGCATAGTCATGCTTAACAGCAGGGGGTTGTCAAGGAGTAAAAATTGATAACAACGCTAGGGTTACCTCATCAATAAATTCACTAGTGTTGAATTCTATGATTAAAGATATCATATCAACTATGAGTCTCCCTGTATCTGTGAAGAAAGTATGCAGATAAGGAGGTGGGCCCTTAGGCTGATGTTTCTGCAATATGAAAGTCTGGCAGATGCGATTCAGTTATGACTAGGAAGATTGAGTAGTTATGGGGAAAGGACTGTTTGAATTGGGGACATAACTGTTCTGCGATTAGGTTCATAATTGGCACAGCATTGATGAATTATATTTGAGAAAACATGGACTGAGAGGAGGAAATACATGGGAAGGTTAGATTCCCATAGTCCTAAGATGTCAGAGCCTTCAGATATTTTTGTCTGGCTTGGAAAAAGACCTTAAGGTGGTTTTTATCACCGAATAAGTCTTTTATCTGGAAATCTTTGTCAGCAAAAGACAAATAGTCTAAATCTTTGTGAGGAGCATTCATGTGTGAAACATTCAGAGCTATAGGGGTTTCCATCTCTGGTTCTTGTGGATTCAGAAAAGGAATTTGGGTTTTCTGTGAAAAAAGGGAAAAGCAATAGGTCTGGGAACTTATGTAGTAAAACAAAGACTGAATTTATACTGAATTTGGCATTTTCTATGGAATTTATAATGTAAAACCAAAACTTATAGGGTTTCGGCATAAATTACATAAATACCTATATTTGGGGAATGAACTGTGAACTGACAGGTACTGGTAATGGATAACAGGTTCCAGGTTGCGTCAGCTGCAAGTTGCTTAGGTACTGGTAATGGATAACAGGTTCCGAGCTGTGTCAGCTGCAAGTTGCTTAGCAAGGTGGCGGTTGGAAAGTTCACACAGGTGACTTGGACATTCTTTGCATGGGAGCTCGGGTTGCAGCATAGAACAATAAAAATGACGCTTTGTTTGTTTTATTTAACAAATTCAAGGTTGGCGGGGTATTTCTAATTATCGGGCGAATAACGTAAGCGGGAAAAAATGTTTTATCGCATGCGGAGGGCGGTAAATTGTATGGGATCGCACCGCTTTTGCGTTCGGGCGATATTCGGTCAGGAGCCAGCGATCCCATTGGTCGCATGACACGTGGCGAAGGTCCAGGGTGAAAACCGCTCGGTGATCGCGCATTAATGTGCGGTCACCAAGGGGGGAGCGATATAGATAATGTCTATTGGATGGGAGAAGTGCGATCGAATGGTTGACAGGAGGCGCGATCAGACAAGGTTTAATGCGAGCGGGCCCAACACAATTAAGGATTTAATTAATTGGATCGGGAGTTATATGATTGGTGGGGGGGTTCTTAATTAATCGTAAGGGTTAATTAATCCCGATTAATGCAGCGAAAGGTCGAGGTCCTTAATGGGTTACTAATTAACTCATTAATCCTATTTTAACACAGATTATGGTTATATTTAACCGGGGCGGGATATATAATATTCCGGGATGTTATATAGCTAAATAATACAGGAGTGGGTTACTTTTTCAAGGGATTTATATAATCATATATTAATCGTTAATATGATAAATGAAATGGAAAGCGCTAAGTTTAAACATTTCATTTATATATTTGAACTTAGGCTTAAAGTGAAAAAAAAGGGTTTTTTATGTAATATTGTGAATTTTTCCTAAGTAAAATAGGATTTTACTTGGGAAAAGATTTATGAAGGTGAATGAATGATTTATGGATGGTTTTAAGTACTTAGGATTTTTAAATTATTGGGCCGAGGGTCCAGTCCCTCTAGAAGTCAGAGAAATGCTCTGAGCCCCTCCAATTTACCAAATACCTCAGTGCTTAGGGCAAATTAGTGAATAATTAAGGAAAATGAGAAAGGGAGTTAATTATGCTGACTTTGATTTGCTTGTGGTGTCTTCCAAGTAGTGTATGCCATGGCCTAGTGATAAAAAGTGTAAGATTAACATATTTAAAGACATTAATCATCACATATAATTCTGCAACATCAACTACCTATCCTACCTACTTGAACCTAGCATTTTTTCTTCTTTATTAGGGTGCATTTGAACTGGAAAACCCTCTTCAACTTCCTTTTCTTTTACATAATGATTTGTATCTAAATCTACACTTATTACATCCAAGGGCTAAGATTAAACTGTTGAGCTCCTTTTTATTTATTCTACCTATTTACTTATCTGCCAAGATTACACTGTTTGGTCAGATATTTATTCTCTATTCCTACAACATGAAATTGAAAAATGAATTAGCCAAGTTTAAATAGTTTGATTATTCATGAATTGTGGCATAAGTGATAAGATGCACACAATTATTTATTACAGAAAATAAAAAGGTAGTGACATTTAAACTTGCACACTTTCCTGGTCTATTTTTGTTTGGGGTTTATTTTTCTCATTTTTTGACCATATTTTTTCTTTTTACCCTTTGATTTTTCTTTTAGGGTACACCCTCTTTACATTTTTTAAATTGTTTGATTTTTTGAAAATATGGAAAATATTTGCAACAAGAAAATGTATGAATATATTACAGAGCTCATCAAGTCAATCATGACATATGACACCTATTGATATAGAGGCCTAACACTCGCTCCACTTGGGGATGGCTTTCCCTGGGGGAAAGTCAAGAACAACAGATTAGATGGCCTCTGAATGACTTTAACAGTATTATGCAATCTTCTTTTTCCTGCTACTTTATTATATGTATGATAATGATACTTCTGAAGCTTAGGGCCTTCTCTTCGGGCTTCAACTCAAAAATTCATTGTCCAATCAAAAGTGTGACATTACCAAGGATATAGTATGTACAGGTTAATCATCATAAAAAACTCAATACGTAGGATCAAAGTAATGTTTTATCATTCGAGCATTGACTGGTCCTTCTTCTGATGTTGTACCATCCAAGTTCTTCAAATAATATGTATTTTTCCCTTGTAGAGCCTGGATAATGTATGGACCTTTCCATAGGAAGTCAAATTTCCCATGTTTCCCCTTGTCCTCTCTTCTGGAATCCCATCTCAGCACTTTGTCTCTAGGGTGGAAATCTTCTGCTTTAGTTCTTCTATCAAATATCTTCTTGAGCTTTTCCTTCCATATTTGGGATCTCGAATACACTTCCTCTCTGGCCTGCTATAGATTTATAGTCTGATTAATCTTCCTTTGGATATCATTGGGTTCTACTTGAGCTTCTTGAAGTAGTTTCATAGCAGGAACTCCCAATGATGAAGGGAATACTGCCTCCATGCCATAGACTAATTCATAAGGACTGGTGCCAATGGATTTTTTAGTTGTCAATCTGTCTGCCCATAGTGCATTTATCAGTTTCTTATGCCAAGTCTTTTTATTTTCTTCCAACAGTTTCTTAATGATATTAATGAGGCTTTTGTTGGAAGACTCAGCTGAACCATTCCCTTGTGGGTAATAGGTTGTGGAATGGCCTAGGGTAATGTGGTATTTATTGCAAAAACTTATCATCTTTCTTGATTTAAAAGCTGCAACATTATCAATTATGATTTTAGTAGGGCAGCCAAATCTAGATAATATGTTGGTTTCTAGGAATCCTATGATCACTGTATCTGTGGCCTGTCTGGAAGGTATGGCCTCTATCCATTTGGTAAAGTAATGAGTGACTATAAGTATCCATTTATGTTGGCCAGAGGAGGGAGGATGGATTTCTCCAATGAAGTCAAAACCCCATTGTTGAAATGGTTTTTCAATAGAGATTGGTTTTAGGGGTAAAGGTAATAGTTTTCTCTTGCCCTCAAAAATTTGGCATTTATGGCAAGAGGTAACAATTTTTTTCACATCAGCAAACAAAGTTGGCCAATAGAAACCAATGCTTAAGATCTTATCTGCAGTCGATTTCCAGTAGATGTGTCCACCACAATCTCCTGCATGAAAATATTGAAGTGTCTTGTCAGCTTCATTATTTAATAAACAATTTAATAACATTCCTTCATGATTTTTCCAAAAAATAGCACTGTCTAAAATGCAAAACTTTAAAGCTTTCATCTTTAAAAAACTACTTTTTGTTCTAGACAACCCTAGACGAGCCTGCAAGTTTTGTAACACATAGATTATATCAGCATACCAAGGGGAATCTGAGAAGGCCTGGCTGATTTGTGGAGTCACAATCTCCTGTTTGTTGTTCAATTGATTTATGTTCAGGATTTGACAGTTTATTTCTGCCATAAGTTTAGCCAATCCCTATCCTTTTATCCATTTTGTTGGTTTTATTTCAATATCATACTCTAAAATGGTAGCAATCCATTTACCTTGTTTGCCCTCAATTCCATCCTTAGTCAAGATGTCCTTGACAACAGTGCTTGGTACATAGGCTACCACATGAGAATACAATATGTAAACTCTAAAGTCCTTAATTGCTTTAACAAGTGAAAATGTCTATTTTTCCATGATTTTGTATTTTAGTGATGCATCAATAAGTGCTTTACTAAAAAAGGCTATGGGATTCTCACATCCTTGGTCATCTTTTTGTCGTAAAACAACTGCTATAGTGTGCTTTGAGGCAAAATAAACAATTATAAAATCTCTATCAAATTGGGGACTTGTAAGGACTGGTGTTCTGGTCAAAGCCATTTTAATTTCTTCAAATGCTTTTTGGCTTCTACTGTCCATTTTATACTTGAATACTTTCTTAACATATTATTGAGTAACCTAATTAATTTTGCTACATTAGATATGAATCTTCTCAAAAAGTTTATATTTCCTAAGAAAGCTTGAAGTTCTTTGATACTTCTCGGATGAGGTATCTACAAAATTGCTTCTATTCTGGTCGAATCAATCCGAATGCCATCCTTTGAGATAATGTGACCTAAGAGTTTACCTTCTTCCAGACCAAACAAAGACTTCTTAGGATTTAAAGAGATACCATATTTCCTGCGTTTGAGAAATACTTGTATGAGATGATCAAAATGTTGTTGATCTGATTTAGAGAAAACAGTTAGGTCATCCAGATATATGACAAGAAAATCATGAATCTCTTTAGCAAATACAATGTCCATTGCTCTCTGAAAAGTAGCTCCTGCATTTTTAAGTCCAAAAGGCATTTTAATATACATAAATGTACCCCATGGTGTGGTAAAGGAAGTTTTTACTTGATCATTAGGGTGAACTAGAATCTGGTTATACCCTGAAAATCCATCCAAAATTGAAATCCTAGAGGCTCCCACTACCCTTTGCAAAATGTGATCCATCTTAGGTAAAGGGTAATTATCTTTTAAAGAAACTTTGTAATTTACATTTCTGAGATCTACACATAGTCTGATTTCACTAATTTTCTTCCTAGTAGGTACTAAATTGGATACCCACTCTGAAAATCTTATAGGTGCAATTATCCTTGCATCATACATACGTTTAATCTCTTTCTCAATCAGTGGCAGTAATACAGGGTTGATTCTTCTTAGTTTCTATTTGAACGGTTTCTAGTCTTCCTTCAAAGGTATGGTATGCTAAATTATTGAGGTATCATATGATTTCAAATCCTCATAACTCCCGGTGAAAACGTCCTGGAATTCTCTCATGAGTTCAACATATTTTAACTTTTGGTCAGGAGGTAAGGACTTTGATAGTTTTACCATTTTTGGGTTTTCTTCAGTTCCTAAGTTATACTCTTCAATGTCTGCTTTTAGTGGTTCCATATTTGGTTTCTTAGGAATGTCATTGGAATCAAAGAGGTCCTCTAGAGGGTTTAGTCCCTTAGGAATATGATTATCTTTTAGATCAATTACCTTTGTTTCTTCTTCATTTATCTCATCAAGGTCCATCTGTTTTAAGTCTTGAACTTCCTGTTTGGTGAAAATTGTGGGATGAAGCATTTGAATTGAACTGTCTTCTACAATGTTGGCATCTACTTCATCTATTTGTTTAGTAGCATCAATATCTATGTGACTATGAGAAAATTGACTATCTAAAGTCAGAAATTTATTAATTTGCTCATCATTTTCGAAAACTTGCTAGTTCTTTACATTGTCAGGGATCGCTGGCCTATGCCTAATTTCAGCAGTGAACTGGTGGTTAGGCTTGAAAGGTAATTTACAAGTATTGGCAAACATGGCCTAACTATGAGCATGTAAGTTGTGCTTCCTAAATACTACAACAAGTTGAGTTTTCAGAAAAGTATTAAGAATCTCTATAATTGTTCCTCTATAGTATCCTAATCTAGAATCTCTAGTAAGGTACTTTCCTTTAATCTGATTAATAATTAATTCTGAATCACCTATAACAAAAACTCTATTTGCTTCTAACCCTTTTACAATTTTAAGTCCTAGCAAAAGAGCTTCATACTCTGCCATATTGTTTGCGCATTTAAAGTTCAGCTTGTAGGCATGGCCTTCAGCATGGTCATTTTCTAAGTTATGCACTCAAATTCCTGCCCCTGCCCCTAATTTATTGACTGAACCATCAAACTCTAAGTGCCAAAGAATTTCATGGACATAATTAGTGTCAAGGGAAATGGGAATTTATTTAGGTGGGGGCTTCAATTTTTCATTCTCATCTAGTTTATCTTTGTCATCTAATTGGTCATTTGTATCTGAGATTTCCTGTATCAAAACACTTGTTTTTCCTATTTCAATTTCTTTTGGTTCTGCTGTTAAAACTTGTTCATTGTTGGTAGGATTGATTTCGGCATTAAATAAAATAAATGAATCCATATCCAAGTGTACTGAGTAGATAGGGAAATTTTGCAGTTCCTCCTGGCTACTTACTACATATTTCATTAATGTTTCTCGATACAACTTCTTAGGTTGGCCAAAAACAGAAATAGTAGCATAAGACATGTCCAACTGTAGTGATCCTTGGAGTTTAGCACCCCAGGACCTGGATAATAACATTCCATATTTTGGAGGAATATCTGCTACTACTATATCCATCAAGATTGTTTTAGCAAGGTATTGAACTAAAGAAACACACAGGTCTTTTATTAACCCTAAACATCTCACTTGGATTGAATCAAAATAAAAGAGATCTTTATAAGTTCTAGTGAAGTCAACATCTAATTTCTCCATTACATATTTTGGCGTTAAATTGTGAGATGCCCCAGAATCAAACATGGCATTATGGAGGATTTTGTCATGAATATTTAAACTCACATAGAAGGGAGGAACACTTCCTTCTAGGTGTTTCCCATTCACTTCAGGGCTAAAGATTAGTTCTGGTTGGTCATCAAAAACATTCACAGAGTCTTCAGTTCCAATGATTTTAAGTGATATGTTGATTTGTTCTCAGTAGGCATCATGTTTAGCTAATTCAGATAGTGGAATAGCTACCTTTAGTTTGCCTACTTCGGCTTCTAGATTGAAAAGTTTTTCAATTTGGGTTTTAGTGTTTCAAACAGTTGGATTCTCTCTATTTTCTGGGTTTTCAGTGTTTTTGTCCTTTTCAAGAGTAGGGTTAGCATTTAAATTTTCTCCTAAATTAATTTATGGAGGTTCTTCCACAGTTGCCTTTGAGGTAAGGGGAATGGAAGAGTCTTTGTTATTCTATTGATTATAAGATATATCTTCTATTATTGGATTAGAGGGGTTATTGTTAGGTCTGGAAAAAATTTGTACATGTGGAGGTACTACTTTACCTTTGGCTAGTTGTTTTGGACCTTTTTGCTTGTTGTTATCAGGAACATCAATTCTTTTACTTCTCAAATTATACTATTTGTGTACTTTGTAGATAGCTGTGTCATACCCCTCCCTGAATTCAAAGGATTCTCCCGATTGAGTTTGAAATTGTTTGAGAACATAAGCCTCTTGATCTTCTCGAGTTAAAAACACTTCTCCTTCATTGTTAAGTCCCATTAGATTTATCTGAGTCTCTTCTGGTGGATCTTCAGAACTAGAAGCTTCTATGTAATTCTCTTGGAAAGCGGGTCTAATGTTTTGATCAGGGCCAGTTTTCCCATTTTTTTTATTTTGGTTTTTTCGGAAATTGGGATTCCTCCCTGTATTGGCCTGCTAACCTTCCCAAGGTGATTTTCTTTCTATGGTTTCTACTCTATACCCTAGTCTTTCCATTCCTTTGATTTTAGAATCCAGTTTTTTTTTCCACAGGTGAAGATTCTTCTTTCAGTGGTATCCTTCTTTCACTTCTAGCCTTGGCACGTTTCAATATGAAATTAGCCTCAACACTGACAGCAATACTTTTCATTTCTTCTAAAGTTTTGGGGGATCTTTCCCTTAGCTGAAAATCCATATCTGAATCAAATCCATCTGGGAATTTGATCAGGGCTAAATCAGGTGGGGGTCTGAGGTTTTGAGGAATTGCATTGTAAACGACATTAAACCTATTGCAGTAATCTTGCACCGTTTCCTGAGTTCCTCTCTTAAGATTTTCATATTCTGATAAGATCTGTAGAGGATATTTCTTCTTCTCCCAATGATCTAAGAATTGTGTATAAAGGGCTTCTAGGTTATTTATGTTGTTTTCTCTTAGAGCCCTAAACCAAGTTCTGACTTCACCTGTTAAACTTTGGACAAATATCCTCATTCTAACATCATCAGCCTCAATCTCATATATTTCAAAATAGTCAGTCATTTTTTTGGTATGTTGTTGAGCTATGTAGGTACCAGTGCCATCAAATTGAGTGATTTTACTTTGATATTCTTGGGGCATGGAACCCAAGTTGGCAGGTAAATTCAGAGGGGTATACCTGTTTGCCATAACTAGAGGTAGTGATAAAACAACAAATGGGGTAGGGGTAACAATAGGAATGTGAGTTGTAGATGAGGAGTAGAAGGAGGTGTTTGTGGTGGAGTGGTTTGGGGTTGAGATGTGTAAGGGAAACTTGAGGAACTTGGAGAAGCAACAGTGATTGTAGAGGGATCAGCTATTCTTTCAGAAGTAACCTTAGATTGTATTGAATTTTGTAAATCTCTGTCTATTGAAACACTGACAGCTTCAAATTGTAATTGTTCAATAAATGCTGGGTCTGGAACCAAGAGGGCTAATTCAGTCTCAGAGAATGTTACAAACAAAGAAGTCTCAAATTTCTCATCAAATGGTTCGTCCTCAATATAAATCCAAATAACAGGGCAGGATCTTGATCTGTAAATAGGCCGAGAACTAGCAGTACTTTCTTGAGATTCCTGTCTCCTAAGAATTCTAGGAATCAGAGTAGGGTCTTCAAATACAGGTGGTGGATTTGGGTCAGGATTTGACCTAGTATAACGAGTCATTTCTGAAGCCATATTTCTTGGTTGTGATTTTCTGAATTAATATCAACAATAAATTCTGTGTTTTCTTTAAGATGTTTTAGATTTGGATTAAAAACCTTCCTAAAGATTTGTTTCACTGAGGAACTGGTTTATGTTCAGTTCATAAACTAGACCGGAGATAGACTGAAGTAGAATTCATCTACTTATGATCTTGCAAAGTAAGATCAGTTCGAAGGCTACCTGGCTAACTTCAGGCTCCGTCTGTAGTTTATAAAGTAAACAGTAATAATAACAAATTTCTGATCCCCAGTGGAGTCACCACTATGTTATCACTTAGATTTTCCCAGAAATTGTAAGAAGGGGAAAGGGGTCCAAGGTAACCACAAACCAATCTTTTAGATTTAGAATCTAGCCAATCTGTATCCAGAGAGGGCTCTCTCTTTAAGTTTTAGCTTTGTTTTATAAGGTTTTAGGCTAGTTATTAGAGCTTGGGATTTCGTTTGAATTTGTTGGTGAAGTTCAATAACAGAGGGGTAAAACTGAATAGTTTAGTCCATTGAGCTAATGGATTCAATGAGAATGGCTCAACTAGATTTGGTTTCTCAATAAAGAATGGTTTCACAGGGCAAGATAGTTGAACAAGGAGCAAATAGAGACTTAAAAAGATAGGATGGATGTAAAGGGTTAAAGGGAAATTAAGAATCCTTTAACAACTTTATGAGAGTAGAATATGAATAACCATCAATAAAGAGCAATTAAGAATTTTTTATTAAATGATTAAAATAAATAAACTACAAAACATGAGAAATTAAGAATTCATTGTTTATGCTAGTTTAGAATAAAACATTGAAAACAAAAACGATTGAAGACAGATTGCACTTAAGCACTTTTTGAATTATTATTTTTTTTCATTTTAATATTCAGATATGGAACATAATGAATATAATAAACCAAAAAACATTAACACATGAGATATAAGATACTTATTTGTTTGATGTCTGACACATGAATCCTGTGAAAGGTCCTTTACATCAATCCTTCATCCAGCCAACCATGAAAAATTTGTCCAACATCAATTTTTATTCCAAAATAATCAGTTTTACAACAATGTCAAAGCATCCACCCTCAATAATCTGAAAGGGGATGTATTTATACAAAAAACTTTACAATAAAATATCTCATAACAAAGTGAGATATAAACTGAGATGACTAATCATATTTTTCAAGAAAATAGGGCCAAAATACCTCGTAGATTACAAATAAGGCAACAAAATGGTTTGTTGTCCCTATTCTTGAGAATGTGCTAGAGTTAGGCCCTATGATTTGGCCCTTTGTTGTCTTTGGTGTAATTATGTGTTGGCTGCCCTGTTTTCATCTTCCTATTGATACACTTTACCTACATCTGATACTTGTTGATCTCTGTTCATCCCCTTTACCCTCATTAATTGTAGTAAAAATCAAAATTTACCTTTTACCAAATATAAATTACAAAATTTCAAGCATTTCTTCCCACCGTTGTGGTTGTGGTATTCTGGTTTTCTAGAGCTTTCAGAGGGTTTCATCTGCTTCTGTGTACCTGGAGAATGTAGGTTGAATTTGGAACAAGTGCTTCAGTTCATGCTCAACATAAAATAAGTTCTCTAGGCTATCATAGAGAACTCTGCCTATGGGGAGTGCTTTTATTCCTGATACACTTGTTGATGAACTTGCTTGATTGCATGCATATTGATTCAATTTATCCACATACTCTTTATGCCTTATTAATCTATTATTAATAACTAAAGGATTGGGTAGCCCTTTATTCTGCAAAATGGAAAATTTCTCCATAAAAACATTGATCTCTGCCTGCATGTCATGGCACCTTCTTTCTAAATTTTGCATCAAAGTTCTTTTGATTAGTACCATTTTGACTTCTAAAATGGTCTTTGTATTGTCTTTAATGCCAAGTTCTTCCAACTGGTCCTTATTCTTAGTATTCAAAAAATGTATGAGCCTGTTGGCCTCCTCAGGCATTCTACCTAATTCTGCTTTTGTCCTTTGGGTTTCTTCTTGGGCTGCCTTTACTAGATCAATCTGCTCAAAAATTACTTGAATGGATGGCCAAACATCATTTATGGACTGAGTGATGTTGGCCCAAAGAATTTTCCTAATTTCTGCCAAAGGTTTATCAAAAGTAAGATCATTTTCTAGTGATTTCACTTTGTTCTCCAATCCTTTAATCTCCCTTGTTTTTTCTGCAACATTTGTCTTTGAGAGATCATAGCTTCGTTCCAGCTTAGCAAACTGATATTTTACCTATTTTAGCTCTGAAACTTGTAGTCTCATGTCCTCCATTGACTTTATTAGTTCCTCTGTGTTCAAATTGGCAGTGTTGCCCTATGCTAGTCCTGTTGTTGTTGTTGTTGTTGTTGTACCTGTGACCACCTCTGTTGTGGTTGCTGGAATGTTTGGTGCTAATATTGTTCCAGGTGTAGAAGGGATTGTTGTTGAGTCTACCGATATCACATCGGGAGGCTGAGAGGTCGACTCTCCCTGCTTGTCCTTCAATGCTTTTTCTAATTCCTGCTCTGTCTCATTTAACCGTTCATTAAGTTTTAAAAGTAAATCCATCAACTCTTCTTCAGACTTTTGTTTCATGATCTCATCAGTCTATGGATGTCTTGAAGGAGGCAGATTTAGTTGCTTCCTCAAGGTAGCAATATCTTCATCTTTAATTTTTATTAATGCTTCTACACCCTTCACATCTTTGGGATCATGTCCCAATCCAATAATGATTTCTTCTAAAGACTTTATTCTATTATCTTTAGCCTGGGAGGAGGCTTTCTCTAACTGTAGTTGGGCAGTTGTGTTATCCAAAGAATTTTGTAACCTATGGGCCATCATTGCCTTACCAATCAAGGTTGAATAAATAATTTCTCCAGTTTGTTTATGCAATTCAATCTGATCCATAGGATGAATATCCTTTTCCATGACCTCCAAATTTTTTTTGAGATAATCTGTTGTTGATTGAGGTTGTTGCACTTTAGGCTTGAAGTAGCTCATTATCATTTTGTCCTCTTTAATATCATAGGCTAACATTAATCTTTGTTGATTTGTGGGGGCCATTTTCAAATATTGATTGTAAATTTGAAGCCTTAATAGATCATTCCTGGCTTTTATTTCTGTAAAAAAATTCTTGATATCTAAGGCATCTTTCCCTGGTGGCCTGAAAGATGATAGCTCTGCACTTAGCTGTCTTTCTAGCTCCTGTCTCTTTGAGCTAGTGGATGTTCCTCCCACTGGAAACGTTTGTTAGCTAACTACCCTTTCTTCTCTCTGACTATCTGTAGTCTCTTCAACAAATTCCTCCTTTAAAAGGGGATTCATTCTTTGCCTTTTTGTCCTAGGCTGCTCTGAAGGTCCACTGGTAGGGGTAGTAGTTTCCATGTCTCTCTTTTTGTTTCTTTCCTCATTTAGAGGAGTTTTAAAAACTGAAGGTTCTCCCACATTTCCCTGAATGGGAGGAGTATGTATTTGGGCCTATTCTTTGGAAGTTTCAAGCTGCTTAGACATTGTAGGCTATTCTATGATTTGAATGCTAGTTTCCAATTCTTTGCCTTTGGATAATCTTGTGGCTGGTGTACTGGTTTGCTGTGAAGGCTTCTAAGAGGTTCCAGCAATCGATGCACCAATTCCTGACCTTTGAGATAGCTCGAATGGTACATGCCCAAAATAATCCAGGTCAAGGGTTTTCTCAAGATCTCTTATAGTGTTTTCTATATTGACCTGTTCACTATCAGCTTCTACTAGGGTCCCCTCCATCCATTCATCCATATTTGCAAATTTCTTAATTTCTAGGATCCTGTGATGTATGTATGGTGATAACCTATTCTTCATTCTTCTATTATAGATAAAGCTATTAGGGTTGTATGGCCTCCAAACAAAACTTTTGTGTAACTTAAGACGATCTTTTAGAATTTTCTCTACTTCTCTCCATGCTTCTCTATCATTTCAAACATAAGGGCCTAACTTATTTTTAATTCTGAGTTGAGATTTCTTTTTGGCTTTATGAAAATGGACCAAGTCTGTATGCAACATTTTTATGAAGTATTCAAATGCAAATAGTCTCATTGGAACATACTTTGGTAGCTTAAAAGGGCAGAGCTCACACCCATATATCCTGATTTCTGTATGGTTCTTGTATAGGTACCAATCACCTATTCTGTACTATTTGGAGAGCTGGAGGATTTTCTTAATGTCACCATTGATCCTAGGAGGAGAAACTCCTGTCAATAAGGTGTTTGCTGGATGCACAAATAGATCAATGAACTCATTGTAGGTGTAAGGGGACTCAAGGGTATCATGGAAAATGGGACTCCAAAATATGACAGACCTAGGATTTCCTTTGGTGTCAAGTTTCCTGAGAGGGAAATGAAAGTTCTCTGACTGATAATATAACATAAGATGATAAATGAAAGTGGTGTATTTGAAAACTCCTTCATTGTCCAATCTCAGGAATTGGTCATGAATCTTATTGGCAATATAGGAGACATAGCCATACTTAACAACAGGGGGTTTTCCAGGAGTAAAAATTGACAAAACACTAGGGTTACCTCATCAATAAACTCACTAGTGTTGAATCCCATGATTAAAGATATCATATCAACTATGAGTCTTCCTGTATGTATGAAGAAAGTATGTAGATAAGGAGGTGGGCCCTTAGGCGATGTTTCTGCAATATGAAAGTCTGGCAGATGCGATTCAATTCTGACTGAGACAACTGAGTGGATTTCTCAAGTAAATATCCCATAGAAATGGGAGTAAGAGCTTGACTAGAGTGGAATTGCAACATTTCATTGATGGATTGAGCAATTATGGGGAAAATGATTGTTTGACTTGGGGACATAACTGCTCTGCGATTAGGGTCATAATTGGCACAACATTGATGAATTATATCTGGGAAAACATGGAATGAGGGGAGGAAATACATGGTAAGGTTAAATTCCCATAGTCCTAAGATTTCAGAGCCATTCAGATAATTGTCTCTGGCTTGGCAAAAGACCTTAAGGTGGTTTTTATCAATGGATAAGTCTTTTATCTAGTATTTATCAGCCAGAGGCAGATAGTCTAAATCTTTGTGAGGAGCATTCATGGGTGCGACATTCAGAGCTATAGGGGTTTCCATCTTTGGCTCTTGTGGATTCAGAAAAGGAATTTGGGTTTTCTGTGAAAAAAGGCAAAATAGTAGGTCTGGGAACTTATGTAGTAAAACAAAGACTGAATTTATATTGAATTTGGCATTTTCTGTGGAATTCATAATGTAAAACCAAAACTTGCAGGGTTTCGCGGAAATTAGATAAATAACTGTATTTGGGGAATGAACCGTGAACTGACAGATACTGGTAATGGATAATAGGTTCCGGGCTACGTCGGCTGCAAGTTGCTTAGCAAGGTGGCGGTTGGAAAGCTCAGAGAGTTGACTTGGACGTTCTTTTCATGGGAGCACGGGTTGCAGCGTAGAACAGTGAAAATGACACTTTGTTTATTTTATTTAACAAAGTCAAGGTTGGCGGGGCATTTTTGATTATCGGGCGGATGACGTAAGTGGGAAAAGACGTTTTGTCGCATGCGGAGGGTGGTAAATGATATGGGATTGCACTGCTTTTGGGGTCGAGCAGTATTCGACCGGGAGCCAGTGATCCCATTGGTTGCATGACGCGTGGCGGAGGTCCGGGGTGAAAATCGCTCAGTGATCGTGCAGTCACCAAGGGGGGAGCGATATGGATAATGTTCGTTGGATGCGAGCGGGCCCGACACATTTTTTCTTCTTTATTAGGGTGCACTTGAACTGGAAAACCCTCTTCAACTTCCTTTTCTTTTACATAATGATTTGTATCTAAATCTACACTTATTACATCCAAGGGCTCATATTAAACTGTTGATCTCCTTTTTATTTATTCTACGTATCTACTTATCTGCCAAGATTACACTATTCGGTCATATATTTATTCTCTATTCCTACAACATGAAATAGAAAAATGAATTAGCCAAGTTTAAACAATTTGACTATTCATGAATTGTGGCATAAGTGAAAAGCTGAACACAATTATTTATTACAGAAAATAAAAAGGCAGTGGCATTTAAACTTGAACTGTTTCCTGGTCTATTTTTGTTTGGGGTTCATTTTTCTCATTTTTTGACCATCTTTTTTCTTTTTACCCTTTGATTTTTCTTTTAGGGTATACTCTCTTTACATTTTTTTAAATTTTTTGATTTTTTGAAAATATGGAAAACCTTTGCAACAAGAAAAGGTATGAACATATTACAGAGCTCATCAAGTCAATCATGACATATGACACCTATTGGCATAGGGGTCTAACACTGGCTCCACTTGGGGATGGTTTTTCCTGGTGGAAAGTCAAGAATAGTAGATCAGATGGCCTCTAAATGACTTTGACAGTATTCTACAATCTTCTTTTTCCTTCTGCTTTATTATATGTATGATAATGATACTTCTGAAGCTTAGGGCCTTCTCTTCGAGCTTCAACTCCAAAAGTCACTGTCCAATCAAAACTGTGACATTACCAAGGATATAGTATGTACAGGTTAATCATCATAAAAAACTTAATAGGTAGGATCAAAGTAATGTTTTATCATTCCACCATTGATTGGTCTTTCCTCTGATGCTGTACCATCCAAGTTCTTCAAATAATATGTATTGTTCCCTTGTAGAGCCTGGATAATGTATGGACCTTTCCATAGGAAGTCAAACTTCCCATGTTTCCCCTTGTCCTTTCTTCTGGAATCCCATCTCAGTACTTTGTCTCCAGAGTGGAAATCTTCTGCTTTAGTTCCTCTATCAAATATCTTCTTGAGCTTTTCCTGCCATATTTGGGATCTCTAATACACTTCCTCTCTGGTCTGTTGTAGATTTACGGTCTGATTAATCCTCCTTTGGATATCGTCGGGTTCTACTTTATATTTTTGAAGTAGTTTCATAACAGGAACTCCCAATGATGAAGGGAATACTGCCTCCATGCCATAGACTAATTTACAAGGACTAGTGCCAATGGATTTTTTAGTTATAAATCTGTTTGCCCATAGTGCATTTATCAGTTTCTTATGCCAAGTCTTTTTAGTTTCTTCCAGTAATTTCTTAATGATATTAATGAGGCTTTTGTTGGAAGACTCAGCTAAACCATTCCCTTGTGGGTAATATGTTGTGGAATGGCCTAGGGTAATGTGGTATTTATTGCAAAAACTGATCATCTTTCTTGATTTAAAAGTTGCAGCATTATCAGTTATGATTTTAGTAGGGCAGCCAAATATGGATAATATGTTGGTTTCTAGGAATCCTATGGTTTCTAGGAATCCTATGATCACTGCATCTGTGTCCTTTCTGGAAGGTATGACCTCTATCCATTTGGTAAAGTAATCAGTGGCTATAAGGATCCATTTATGCTGGCTAGAGGAGGGAGGATGGATTTCTCCAATGAAGTCAAGACCCCATTGTTGAAATGGTTTTCGGTAGAGATTGGTTTTAGGGGTAAAGGTAATAGTTTTCTCTTGCCCTCAAAAATTTGGCGTTTATGGCAAGAGGTAACAAATTTTTTCACATCAGCAAACAAGGTTGGCCAATAGAAACTAGCCCTTAAGATCTTATCTACAGCCTATTTCCAATAGAGTTGTCCACCACAATCTCCTGCATGAAAATATTAAAGTGTCTTGTCAGCTTCATTCTTTAGTAAACAATTTAATAAGATTCCTTCGTGATTTTTCCAAAAAAATAGCACTGTCTAAAATGCAAAACTTTAAATCTTTCATCTTTAAAAATCTACTTTTTGTTCTGGACAACCCTGGAGGAGCCTGCAGGTTTTGTAACACATAGATTATATCAACATACCAAGGGGAATCTGAGAAGGCCTGGCTGATTTGTGGAGTCACCATCTAATGTTTCTTGTCCAATTGATTTATGTCTAGGGCTGGACAGTTTGTTTCTGCCATAAGTTTAGCCAATCCCTGTCCTTTTATCAGTTTTTTTGGTTTTATTTCAATATCATACTCTAAAATGGTAGCAATCCATTTATCTCGTTTGCCCTCAATTCCATCCTAAGTCAATATGTCCTTGACAACAATGCTTGGTACATAGGCTACCACATGAGAATACAATATGTAAACTCTAAAGTCCTTAATTGCTTTAACAAGTGCAAATGCCTGTTTTTCCATGATTTTGTATTTTAGTGATGCATCCCTAATTGCTTTACTAAAAAAGGCTATGGGTTTCTCACATCCTTGGTCATCCTTTTGTTGTAAAATAGCTGCTATGGTGTGCTCTGAGGCAAAAGAAAAAATGATGAAATCTCTATCAAATTAGGGACTTGTAAGGACTGGTGTTCTCGTCATAGCCATTTTAATTTCTTCAAATACTTGTTTGCCTTCTACTGCTTTTATACTTGAATCGTTTCTTAACATATTATTGAGTAACCTAATTAATATTGCTACATTAGATATGAATCTTCTCAAAAATTTTATCTTTCCTAAGAAAGCTTGAAGTTCTTTGATACTTCTAGGATGAGGTATCTACAAAATTTCTTCTATTCTGGCCAGATCAATCCGAATGCCATCTTTTGAGATAATGTGACCTAAGATTTTATCTTCTTCCAGACCAAACAAAGACTTCTTAGGATTTAAAGAGATACCATATTTCCTACATTTGAGAAAGACTTGTTTGAGATGATCCAAATGCTGCTGATATGATTTAGAGAAAACAGTTATATCATCCAAATATATGACAAGAAAGTCTTGAATCTCTTTAGCAAATGCAATGTCCATTGCTCTCTGAAAAGTAGCTCCTCTGTTTTTAAGTCCAAAAGGCATTTTAATATACATAAATGTGCCCCATGGTGTGGTAAAGGAAGTTTTTCCTTCATTATCACGGTGAACTAGAATCTGGTTATACCCTGAAAATCCATCCAAAAGTGAAATCCTAGAGCCTCCCACTACCCCTTGCAAAATGTGATCCATCTTAGGTAAAGGGTAATTACCTTTTAAAGAAAATTTGTTTACATTTCTCAGATCTAAACATAGTCTAATTTTACCAGTTTTCTTCCTAGTAGGTACTAATTTGGATACCCACTCTGAAAATCTTATAGGTGCAATTATCCCTACATCATACATACGTTTAATCTCTTTCTCAATCAGTGGTAGTAATACAGGGTTGAATCTTCTGAGTTTCTGTTTGAATGGTTTCTGGTTTTCCTTCAAAGGTATGGTATGCTGAATTATTGAGGTATCATATGATTTCAAATCTTCATAACTCCAGGCGAAAACATCCTGGAATTCTCTCATGAGTTCAACATATTTTAACTTTTGGTCAGGAGGTAAGGACTTTGATAGTTTTACCATTTTTGGGTTTTCTTCAATTCCTAAGTTATACTCTTCAATGTTTGCTTTTAGTGGTTCCATCTTTGGTTTCTTAGGAATGTCATTGGAATCAAAGGGGTCCTCTAGAAGGGTTAGTCCCTTAGGCAGATGATTATCTTTTAGATCAATCACCTCTGTTTCTTCTTCATTTATCTCATCAACGTCCATCTGTTTGAAGTCTTGAACTTCCCATTTGGTGAAAATTGTGGGATGAAGCATTTGAATTGAACTGTCTTTTACAATGTTGGCATCTACTTCATCTATCTATTTAGTAGCATCAATATCTATGTGACTATGGGAAAATTCACTATCTAAAGTCAGAACGTTATTAATTTTCTCATCATTTTCGAAAACTTGCTAGTTATTTACATTGTCAGGGATAGTTGGCTTATGCCTAATTTCAGCAGTGAACTGGTGGTTAGGCTCGAAAGGTAATTTACAAGTACTGGCAAACATGGCCAGGCTATGAGCATGTAAGTTGTGCTTCCTAGATACTACAACAAGGTGAGTTTCCAGAAAAGTATTAAGAATCTCTATAACTGTTCCTCTATAGTATCCTAATCTAGAATCCCTAGTAAGGTACTTTCCTTTAATCTGATTAATAATTAATTCTGAATCACCTATAACAGAAACTCTAATTTCTCCTAACCCTTTTGCAATTTTAAGTTCTAGCAAAAGAGCTTCATACTCTGCCAAATTGTTGGTGCATTTAAAGTTCAGCCTGTAGGCATGGCCTTTAGCATGGTTATTTTCTAAGTTATGCATTCAAATTCCTGCCCCTGCCCCTAATTTATTGACTGAACCATCAAACTCTAAGTACCAAAGAATTTCATGGACATAATCAATGTCAGGGGTAATGGGAATTTTTTTAGCTGGGGGCTTCAGTTTTTCATTCTCATCCAGTTTATCTTTGTCATTTGATTGGTCATTTGTATCTGATATTTCCTATATCAAAACACTTGGTTTTCCTATTTCAATTTTTTTTGGTTCTGCTGTTATAACTTGTTCATTGTTGGCAGGATTGATTTCGACATTATATAAAATAAATGAATCCATATCCGAGTGTATTGAGTAGATAGGGAAATTTTATGGTTTCTCCTGGCTACTTACTGCATATTTCATTAATGTCTCTCAATACATCTTCTTAGGTTGGCCAAAAACAGAAATAGTAGCATAAGACATGTCCAACTATAGTGATCCTTGGAGTTTAGCACCCCAGGACCTGGATAATAACATTCCATATTTTGGAGGAATATCTGCTACTACTATATCCATCAAGATTGTTTTAGTAGGGTACTAAACTAAAGAAACACACGGGTCTTTTATTAACCCTAAACATCTCACTTGGCTTGAATCAAAAGAAAAGAGATCTTTATAAGGTCTAGTGATGTCAAGATCTAATTTCTCCATTACAGATTTGAGCATTAAATTGTGAGATGCCCCAGAATCAAACATTGCATTATGGAGGATTTTGTCATGAATATTTAAAATCACATAGAAGGGAGGAACACTTCCTTCTAGGTGTTTCCCATTCACTTCAAGGCCGAAGATTAGTTCTGGTTGGTCATCAAAAACATTTACAGAGTATTCGGTTCCAATGATTTTAAGTGATCTGTTGATTTGTTCTCGATAGGTATCATGTTTAACTAAATCGGATAGTGGAACAACTACCTTTAGTTTGCCTACTTTGGCTTCCATATTGAAAGGTTTTTCAGTTTGGGTTTTAGTGTTTCGAACAGTTGGATTCTCTCTATTTTATGGGTTTTCAGTGTTTTTGTCCTTTTTAGGAGTAGGGTTAGCATTTACATTTTCTCCTAAATTAACTTCTGGAGGTTCTTCCACAGTTGCCTTTGAGGTAAGGGGAATGGAAGAGTCTCTGTTATTCTATTGATTATTAGATATATCTTCTATTATTGGATTAGAGGAGTTATTGTTAGGTTTGGACAAAATTTGTACATGTGGAGGTACTGTTTTACCTTTGGCTGGTTGTTTTGGACCTTTTTGGTTATTGTTATCACGAACATCAATTATTCTACTTCTCCAATTATGTTGTTTGTGTACTTCGTAAATAGTTGTGTCATGCCCCTCCCTGAAGTCAAACGATTCTCCTTACTGAATTTGAAATTGTTTGAGAACATAAGCCTCTTGATCTTCTTGAGTTAAAAACACTTCTCCTTCATTGTTATGTCCCATTAGATTTATCTGAGTATCTTCTGGTGGATCTTCAGAACTAGAAGCTTCTATGTAATTCTCTTGGAAAGGGACTCTAATGTTCTGATCAGGGCCAATTTTCCCATTGTTTTCATTTTGGTTTTTTCGGAAATTGGGATTCCTCCATGTATTGGTCTGCTGACCTTCCCAAGGTGATTTTATTTCTATGGTTTCTACCCTATCCCCTAGTCTTTCCATTCCTTTGATTATAACATCCAGTCTTTGTTCCACACGTGAAAATTCTTCTTACATTGGTATCCTTCTTTCACTTCTAGCCTTGGCACATTTAGATATCAAATTAGCCTCAACACTGACAGTTATACTTTGCATTTCTTCTAAAGTTCTGGGGGCTCTTTCCCTTATCTGAAAAGCCATATCTAAATCAAATCCATCTGGGAACTTGATCAGGGCTAAATCAAGTGGGCGTCTGAGGTTTTGAGGAATTTCATTTTAAACGACATTAAACCTAGTGCAATAATCATCCACCGTTTGCTGAGTTCCTCTCTTAAGGTTTTCATATTCTGATAAGGTCTGCAGAGGATCTTTCTTCTTCTCCCAATGATCTAAGAATTATGTATAAAGGGCTTCTAGGTTATTTATGTTGTTTTCTCTTAGAGCCCTAAACCAAGTTTTGAGTTCACCTGTTAAACTTTGGACAAATATCCTCATTCTAATATCTTCAGCATCAATCTCATATATTTCAAAATAGTCAGTCATTTTTTGGGTATGTTGTTGAGCTATGTAGGTACCAGTGCCATCAAATTGAGCGATTTTACTTTGATAGTCTTGGGGCATGGCACCCAAGTTGGGAGGTAAATTCAGGGGGGTATACCTGTTTGCCATAGCTAGAGGTAGTGATGAAACAACAGATGGGGTAGGGGTAACAATAGGAATGTGAGTTGTAGATGGAGGGGTAGAAGGAGGTGTTTGTGGTGGAGTGGTTTGGGGTTGAGATGTGTGAGGGATTGTTGAGGAACTTAGAGAAGCAAAAGTAACCTCATATTGTATTGAATTTTCTAAATGTCTGTCAATTGAAAAACTGACAGCTTCAAATTGTAATTGTTCAATAAATGTTGGGTCCGGAACCAAGCGGGATAATTCAATCTCAGAGAATGTTACAAACAAAGAAGTCTCAAATTGCTCATCAAAGGGTTCGTCCTCAAGATAAATCCAAATAACAGGGCAGGATCTTGATCTATAAATAGGCTGAGAACTAGTAGTACTTTCTTGACATTCCTATCTCCTAATAATTCTGGGAATCAGATTAGGGTTCTCAAATACAGGTGGTGGATTTGGGTCAGGATTTGACCTAGTATAATGAGTCCTTTCTGAAGCCAGATTTCTTGGTTATGATTTTCTGTATTAATATCAACAATAACTTCTGTGTTTTCTTTAAGATGTATCGGATTTGGATTAAAAACCTTCCTAAATATTTGTTTGACTGAGGAACTAGTTTATGTTCAGTTCATAAACTAGACCAGAGATAGACTGAAGCAACATTCATCTACTTATGATCTTGCAAAGCAAGAGCAGTTCGAAGGCTACCTGGCTAACTTCAGACTCCATCTGTAGTTTATAAAGTAAACAATAAATATAACAAATTTCCAATCCCCAGTGGAGTCGCCACTATGTTATCACTCAGATTTTACCAGAAGTTGTAAGAAGGGGAAAGGAGTTCAAGGTAACCACAAACCAATCTTTTAGATATAGAATCTAGCCAATCTGTGTCCAGAGAGGGCTCTCTCTTTAAGTTTTAGCTTTGTTTTATAAGGTTTTAGGCTAGCTATTAGAGCACGGGATTTTGTTTGAATTTGTTGGTGAAGTTCAATAGCAGAGGGGTAAAACTAAATAATTTAGTCCATTGGGCTAATGGAGTCAGTGAGAATGACAAAACTAGATTTGGGTTCTCAATAAAGGATGGTTTCACAGGGCAAGATAGTTGAACAGGGATCAAATAGAGACTTAAAAAGATGGGATGGATGTAAAGGGTTAAAGGGAAATTAAGAATCCTTCAACAACTTTACGAGAGTAGAATATGAATAACCATCAATAAAGAGAAATTAAGAATTCTTTACTAAATGATTAAAATGAATAAACTAGAAAACAGGAGAAATTAAGAATTCATTGTTTATCCTAGTTTAGAAGAAAACATTGAGAACAAAAACGATTGAAGACAGATTGAACTTAAGCACTTTCTGAATTATTCTTTTTCGTTTTAATATTCAGATATGGAACATAATGAATATAATAAACCAGAAAACATTAACACATGAGATATAAGATACTTATTTGTTTGATGTCCAACACATGAATCCTATGAAAGGTCCTTTACATCAATCCTTCATCCAGCCAACCATGAAAAATTTGTCCGGCAACACTTTTTATTCCAAAATAATCAGTTTTATAGCAATGTCAAAGAATCCACCCTCAATACTCCGAATGGAGGTGTATTTATACAAAAAAATTTACAATAAAATATCTCATAACAAAGTGAGATATAAACGGGGATGACTAATCATATTTTTCAAGAAAATAGGGCTAGAAGAGCTCATAGATGACAAATAAGGCAACTGGATCGTTTGTTGTCCCTATTCTTGAGAATGTACTGGAGTTAGGCCCTATGATTTGGCCCCTTGCTGTATTTGGTGTAATTATGTGCTTGATGCTCTGTTTTTATCTTCTTACTGATACACTTTACCTACATCTGATACTTGTTGATCTCTATTCATCCCCTTTACCCTCATTGATTGTAGTAAAAATCAAAATTTACCTTTTATCAAATATAAACTACAAAATTTCAAGCATTTCTTCCCACCATTGTGGCTGTGGTATCCTGATTTTCTAGAGCTTTCGAAGGGTTTCATCTGCTTCTATGTACCTGAAGAATGTAGGCTGAATTGGGAACAAGTGCTTCAGTTCATGCTCAACATAAAATAAGTTCTCTAGGTTGTCATACAGAACTCTGCCTATGGGGAGTGCTTTTATTCCTGATACACTTGTTGATGAACTTGCTTGATTGCCTGCATATTGATTCAATTTATCCGCATAATCTTTATGCCTCATTAATCTATTATTATTCACTAAAGGACTGGGTAGCCCTTTATTATGCAAAATGGCAAATTTCTCCATAAAATCATTGATCTCTTCCTGCATGTCATGGCACCTTCTTTCTAAATTTTGCATCAAAGTTCTTTTGGTTAGTACCCTTTTGACTTCTAAAATGGTCTATGTTCTGTCTTTAATGCCAACTTCTTCCAGCTGGTCTTTATTCTTAGTATTCAAAAAATGTATGAGCTTGTTGGCCTCCTCGGGCATTCTTCCTCATTCTACTTTTTTCCTTTGGATTTCTTCTTGGGCTGCCTTTACTAGATCAATCTGCTCAAAAATTACTTGGATAGATAGCCAAACATCATTTATGGACTAGTGATGTTGGCCCAAAGAATTTTCCTAATTTCTACCAAAGGTTTATCAAAAGTAAGATCCTTTTCTAATGATTTCACTTTGTTTTCCAATTCTTTAATCCCCCTTGTCTTTTTTGCAACATTTATCTTTTAGAAAACTGTTCTTTTATCTATTTTAGCTCTGAAACTTGTAGTCTCATGTCCTCCATTGACTTTATTAGTTCCTCTGTATTCATACTGGCAGTGTTGCCCTGTGCTAGTCCTGCAGTTTTTGTTGTTGTTGTACCTATGACCACCTCTACTACAGTTGCTGGAATGTTTGGTGCTAATGTTTTCCCAAGTGTAGAAGGGGCTACTGTTGATACTACTGGTAGCATATCGGGAGGCTGAGAGGTCGACTCTCCCTGCTTGTCCTTCAATGCTTTTTCTAATGCCTGCTCTGTCTCATTTAATCATTCATTAAGTTTTAAAAGTAAATCCATCAACTCTTTTTTAGAATTTTGTTTCATGATCTCATCAATTTGTGGATGTCTTGAAGGAGGTAGCTTTCGCTGCTTCCTCAAGGAAGTAATATCTTCATCTTTCTTTTTTATTAATTCTTCTACACCCTTCACATCTTTGGGATCATGTCCTAATCCAATGATGATTTCTTCTAAAGACTTTATTCTGTTATCTTTAGCCTGGAGGAGGCTTTCTCTAAGTGTAGTTGGGTAGTTGTGTTATCCAAAGAATTTTGTAACCTATGGGCCATCATTGCCTTACCAGTTAAGGTTGAATAAATCATTTCTCCAGTTTGTTTATGCAATTCAATCTGATCCATAGGATGAATATCCTTCACCATGACCTCCAAATTTGTTCTGAGATAATCTGCTACTGATTGAGGTTGTTGCACTTTAGGCTTGAAGTAGCTCATTATCATTTTTCCCTCTTTAATGTCATAGGCTGACATTAACCTCTGTTGATTTGTGGGGTCCATTTTCAAATATTGATTGTAAATTTGAAGCCTTAATGGATCATTCCTGGCTTTTATTTCTGTAAATTTTTTCTTGATATCTAAGGCATCTTTTCCTAGTGCCCTGAAAGATGATAACTCTGCACTTTGCTGCCTTTCTAGCTCTTGTCTCTGTGAGCTAGTGGATGTTCCTGCCACTGGAAAAGTTTGTTGGCTAACTACCCTTTCTTCTCTCTGACTATCTGTAGTCTCTTCAACAAATTCCTCCTCTGAAAGGGGATTCAGTCTTTGCCTTTTTGTCTCAGGCTGCTCTGAGGGTCCACTGGTAGGGGTAGTAGTTTCCATGTCTCTCTTTTTGTTTCTTTCCTCATTTAGAGGAGTTTTCAAAACTGGAGGTTCTCCCACACTTCCCTGAATGGGAGAAGTATGTACTTGGGCATGTTCTTTCGAAGTTTCAAGCTGCTTAGACATTGTAGAATGTTTTGTGATTTGAATGCTAGTTTTCGATTCTTTACCTTTGGATGATCTTGTGGCTGGTGTACTGGTTTCCTGTGAAGGCTGCTGAGAGGTTCTAGCAATGGATGCACCAATTCCTTACCTTTGAGATAGCTCAAATGGTACCTTCCCAAAAGAATCCAGGTCAAGGGTTTTCTCAAGATCTCTCATAGCGTTTTCTATATTGACCTGTTCACTATCAGCTTCTACAAGGGTCCCTTCCCTCCATTCATCCATAATTGAAAATTGTTCAATTTCTAGGATCCTATGATGTATGTATGGTGACAATCTGTTCATCATTCTTCTATCACAGATAAAGCTATTAGGGTCGTATGGCCTGCAACCAAAACTTTTGTGTAACTTAAGACGATCTTCTAGAATTTTCTCTGCTTCTCTCCATGCTTCTCTATCATTGCAAACATAAGGGCGTAACTAATTTTTAATTCTAAGTTGAGCTTTATTTTTGGCTTTATGAAAATGGACCAAGTCTGTATGCAGCATTTGTCTGAAGTATTCCAATGCAAATAGTCTCATTGGAACATAATTTGGTAGCTTAAAAGGGCAAAGCTCACACCAATATATTCTGATTTCTGTATGGTTCTTGTATAGGTACCAATCACCTATTATGTATTGTTTGGAGAGCTGGAGGATTTTCTTAATGTCACCACTAATCCTAGGAGGGGAAACTCCTGTCAATAAGGTGGTTGTTGGATGCACAAATAGATCAATGAACTCATTGTAGGTGTAAGGGGACTCAAGGGTATCATGGAAAATGGGACTCCAAAATATGATAGACCTGGGATTTCCTTTGGTGTCAAGTTTCCTGACAGGGAAAGGAAAGTTCTCTTACTGATAATATAACATAAGATGATAGATGAAAGTAATGTATTTTAAAACTCCTTCATTGTCTAGTCTCAAGAATTGGTCATGAATCTTATTGGCAATATAGGAGGTATAGTCATACTTAACAGCACAGGGCTATCCAGGATTAAAAATTGACAACAACACTAGGGTTACCTCATCAATAAACTCACTAGTGTTGAATCCTATGATTAAAGATAGCATATCAACTATGAGTCTTCTTGTATCTGTGAAGAAAGTATGCAGATAAGGAGGTGGGCCCTTAGGCTGATGTTTCTGCAATATGAAAGTCTGACAGATGCGATTCAGTTATGACTGGGACAATTGAGTGGATTTCTCAAGTAAATATCCCATAGAAATGGGAGTAAGAGCTTGACTGGAGTGGAATTGCAACATTTCATTGATGGATTGAACAGTTATGGGGAAAAGGACTGTTTGACTTGGGGGACATAACTGCTCTGCAATTAGGGTCATAATTGGCACAACATAGATGAATTATATCTAGGAAAACATGGACTAAGGGGAGGAAATACATGGGAAGGTTAGATTCCCATAGTCCTAAGATGTCAGATCCATTCAGATAATTGTCTCTGGCTTGGCAAAAGACCTTAAGGTGGTTTTTATCACCAGAAAAGTGTTTTATCTGGAAAGATTTATTAGCCAAAGGCAGATAGTCTAAATCTTTGTGAAGAGCATTCATGGGTGCGACATTCAGAGCTATAGGGGTTTCCATCTCTGGTTCTTGTGGATTCAGAAAAGAAATTTGGGTTTTCTGTGAAAAAATGGCGAAACAGTAGGTCTCGGAACTTATGTATTAAAACAAAGACTGAATTTATACTGAATTTGGAATTTATAATGTAAAACCAAAACTTGCAGGGTTTCGACGGAAATTGGATAAATACCTATATTTGGGGAATGAACCGTGAACTGACAGGCACTGGAAATGGATAACATGTTCCAGGTTGCGTCGGCTGCAAGTTTCTTAGCAAGGTGGCAGTTGGAAAGCTCAGACAGTTGACTTGGACGTTCTTTGCATGGGAGCACGTTGATCAGACGAGGTTTAATGTGAGCAGGCTCGATACAATTAAGGATTTAATTAATCGGATCGGGGGTTATATGATTGGTGGGAGGGGTTCTTAATTAATCCCAATTAATGCAGCGGAAGGTCGAGGTTCTTAATGGGTTACTAATTAACTCATTAATCCCATTTTAACACAAATTATGGTTATATTTATCCAGGGCAGGATATATAATATTTCAGGATTTTATATAGCTAAATAATACGGGAGTGGGTTAATTTTTCAAGGGATTTATATAATGATATGTTAATAGATAATATGATAAATGAAATGGAAAGCGCTAAGTTTAAACATTTCATTTATATATTTGAACTTAGACTTAAAGTGAAAAACATGGTTTTTTATGTAATATTGTGAATTTTTCCTAAGTAAAATAGGATTTTACTTGGGAAAAGATTTATGAAGGTGAATGAATGATTTATGGATGGTTTATGTACTTAGGCTTTTTAAATTATTGGGCTGAGGGTCCGATCCCTTTAGAAGTCAGAGAAATGCTCTAAGCCCCTCCAATTTAGCAAATACCTCAATGCTTAGGGGAAATTAGTAAATAATTAGGGAAAATGAGAAGAGGAGTTAATTATGATGACTTTTCTTTGCTTGTGGTGTCTTCCATGTAGTGTATGCCTTGGCCTAGTGATGAAAAATGTAAGATTAACATATTTAAAGACATTAATCATCACATATAACTCTGCAACATCAACTACCTACCCTACTTACTTGAACCTAGCATTTTTTCTTCTTTATTAGGGTGCACTTGAACTGGAAAACCCTCTTCAACTTCCTTTTCTTTTACATAATGATTTATATCTAAATCTACACTTATTACATCCAAGGGCTCAGATTAAACTGTTGAGCTCATTTTTATTTATTCTACCTATCTACTTATCTACCAAGTTTACACTGTTTGGTCAGATATTTATTCTCTATTCCTACAACATGAAATTGAAAAATGAATTAGCCAAGTTTAAACAGTTTGATTATTCATGAATTGTGACATAAGTGACAAGCTGCACACAATTATTTATTACAGAAAATAAAAAGGTAGTGGCATTTAAACTTGCACACTTTCCTGGTCTATTTTTGTTTGGTGTTCATTTTTCTCATTTTTTGACCATCTTTATTCTTTTTACCCTTTGATTTTTCTTTTAGGGTATACCCTCTTTACATTTTTTACATTTTTTGATTTTTTGAAAATATGGAAAAACTTTGCAACAAGAAAAGGTATGAACATATTACAGAGCTCATCATGTCAATCATGACATATGACACCTATTGGTATAGGGGCCTAACACTAGCTCCACTTGGGGATGGTTTTTTCGGGTGGAAAGTCAAGAACAGTAGATTAGATGGCCTCTGAATGACTTTGACAGTATTATGCAATCTTCTTTTTCCTACTGCTTTATTATATGTATGATAATGATACTTCTGAAGCTTAGGGCCTTCTCTTCGGGCTTCAACTCCAAAAGTCATTGTCCAATCAAAACTGTGACATTACCAAGGATATAGTATGTACAGGTTATTCATCATAAAAAAATTAATAGGTAGGATCAAAGTAATTTTTTATCATTCGACCATTGACTGGTCCTTCTTCTAATGTTGTACCATCCAAGTTCTTCAAATAATATGTATTGTTCCCTTGTAGAGCCTGGATAATGTATGGACCTTTCCATAAGAAGTCAAACTTCCCATGTTTCCCTTTGTCCTCTCTTCTAGAATCCCATCTCAACACTTTGTCTCCATGGTGGAAATCTTCTGCTTTAGTTCTTCTATCAAATATCTTCTTGATCTTTTCCTGCCATATTTGGGATCTCTGATACACTTCCTCTCTGGTCTGCTGTAGATTTATGGTCTGATTAATCCTCCTTTGGATATCATTGGGTTCTACTTGAGCTTCTTGAAGTAGTTTCATAATAAGAACTCTCAATGATAAAGGGAATACTGCCTCCATGCCATAGACTAATTCATAACGACTGGTGCCAATGGATTACTTAGTTGTCAATCTGTCTGCCCATAGTGCATTTATCAGTTTCTTATGCCAAGTCTTTTTATTTTCTTCCAGCAATTTCTTAATGATATTAATGAGGCTTTCGTTGGAAGACTTAGCTAAACCATTCCATTGTGGGTAATAGGTTGTGGAATGGCCTAGGGTAATGTGGTATCTATTGCAAAAACTGATCATATTTCTTGATTTAAAAGTTGCGGCATTATCAGTTATGATTTTAGTAGGGTAGACAAATTTGGATAATATGTTGGTTTCTAGGAATCCTATGATCACTGTATCTATGGCATGTCTGGAAGGTATGACCTTTATCCATTTGGTAAAGTAATCAGTGGCTGTAAGGATCCATTTATGCTGACTAGAGGAGGAAGGATGGATTTCTCCAATGAAGTCAAGACCCCATTGTTGAAATGGTTTTTTAGTAGAGATTGGTTTTAGGGGTAAAGGTAATAGTTTTTTCTTTCCCTCAAAAATTTGGCATTTATGGCAAGAGGTAACAAATTTTTTCACATCAGCAAACAAGGTTGGCCAATATAAACTAGCCCTTAAGATCTTATCATCAGTCGATTTCCAGTAGAGGTGTTAACCACAATCTCCTGCATGAAAATATTGAAATGTCTTGTTAGCTTTATTCTTTAGTAGACAATTTAATCATATTCCTTCATGATTTTTCCAAAAAAGAGCATTGTCTAAAATGCAAAACTTTAAAGCTTTCATCTTTAAAGATCTACCTGCAGGTTTTGTAGCACATAGATTATATCAGCATACTAAGGGGAATCTGAGAAGGCATGGCTGATTTGTGGAGTCGCCATCTCCTGTTCGTTGTCCAATTGATTTATGTCCAGGGCTTGATAGTTTGTTTCTGCCATAATTTTAGCCAATCTCTGTCCTTTTATCATTTTTTTTTGTTTTATTTCAACATCATACTCTAAAATGGTAGCAATCCATTTACCTCTTTTGCCCTCAATTCCATCCTAAGTCAGGATGTCCTTGACAATAGCGCTTGGTACATAGGCTACCACATGAGAATACAATATGTAAACTCTAAAGTCCTTAATTGCTTTAACAAGTGAAAATGCATGTTTTTCCATGATTTTGTATTTTAGTGATGCATCTCTAAATGCTTTACTAAAAAAGGCTATGGGTTTCTCACATCCTTGGTCTTCCTTTTGTAGTAAAACAACTGTTATGGTGTGCTCTGAGGCAAAAGAAAAAATTATGAAATCTCTATCAAATTGGGGACTTGTAAGGACCGGTGTTCTGGTCAAAGCCATTTTAATTTCTTCAAATGCTTGTTTGGCTTCTACTGTCCATTTTATACTTGAATCCTTTCTTAACATATTATTGAGTAACCAAATTAATTCTGCTACATTAGATATGAATCTTCTCTCAAAAAGTTTATCTTTTCTAAGAAAGCTTGAAGTTCTTTGATACTTCTAGGATGAGGTATCTACAAAATTTCTTCTATTCTGGCCGGATCAATCCGAATGCCATCCTTTGAAATAATATGACCTAAGAGTTTACCTTATTCCAAACCAAACAAAGACTTCTTAGGATTTAAAGAGATACCATATTTCCTGCACTTGAGAAATACTCGTCTGAGATGATCCAAATGTTGTTGATCTGATTTAGAGAAAACAGTTAGGTCATCCAGATATATGACAAGAAAGTCATGAATCTCTTTAGAAAATGCAATGTCCACTGCTCTCTGAAAAGTAGCTCCTGCATTTTTAAGTCCAAAAAGCATCTTAATATACATAAATGTGCCCCATGGTGTGGTAAAGGAAGTTTTACCTTGATCATCAGAGTGAACTAGAATCTGGTTATACCCTGAAAATCCATCGAAAAGTGAAATCCTAGAGGCTCCCACTACCCTTTGCAAAATTTGATCCATCTTAGGTAAAGGGTAATTATCTTTTAAAGAAACTTTGTTTACATTTCTCAGATCTACACATAGCCTGATTTCACCAGTTTTCTTCCTAGTAGGTACTAAATTGGATACCCACTCTAAAAATCTTATAGGTGCAATTATCCTTGCATCATACATACGTTTAATCTCTCTCTCAATCAGTGGTAGTAATACAGGGTTGTTTCTTCTGAGTATCTGTTTGAATGATTTCTAGTCTTCCTTCAAAGGTATGGTATGCTGAATTATTGAGGTATCATATGATTTCAAATCCTCATAACTCCATTCGAAAGCATCCTGGAATTCTCTCATGAGTTCAACATATTTTAACTTTTGGTCAGGAGGTAAGGACTTTGATAGTTTTACCATTTTTGGGTTTTCTTCAGTTCCTAAGTTATACTCTTCAATTTCTGCTTTTAGTGATTCCATCTTTGGTTTATTAGGAATGTCATTGGAATCAAAGAGGTCCCCTAGAGGAGTTATTCCCTTAGGCAGATGATTATCTTTCAAATCAATTACCTCTGTTTCTTCTTCATTTATCTCATCAAGGTCTATCTGTTTGAAGTCTTGAACTTCCTGTTTGGTGAAAATTGTGGGATGAAGCATTTGAATTGAACTATCTTCTACAATGTTGGCATCTACTTCATCTATCTGTTTAGTAGCATCAGTATCTATGTGACTATGAGAAAATTCACTATCTAAAGTCAAAAAGTTATTAATTTGCTCAACATTTTCGAAAACTTGCTAGTTCTTTACATTGTCGGGGATAGTTGGCCTATGCCTAATTTCAGCAGTGAACTAGTGGTTAGGCTTGAAAATTTATTTACAAGTACTAGAAAACATGGCTAGACTATGAGCATGTAAGTTGTGCTTCCTAGATACTACAACAAACTGAATTTCCAGAAAAGTATTAAGAATCTCTATCACTGTTTCTCTATAGTATCCTAATCTAGAATCCCTAGTAAGGTACTTTCCCTTAATCTGATTAATAATTAATTTTGAATCACCTATAACAGAAACTCTAATTTCTCCTAACCATTTTACAAATTTAAGTCCTAGCAAAAGAGCTTCATACTCTACCATATTGTTGGTGCATTTAAAGTTCAGCATGTAGGCATGGTCTTCAGCATGGTCATTTTCTAAGTTATGCACTCAAATTTCTGCCCCTACCCCTAATTTATTGACTGAACCATCAAACTCTAAGTGCCAAAGAATTTCATGGACATAATCAGTGTCAGGGGTAATGGGAATTTGTTTCACTGGGGGCTTCAGTTTTTCATTCTCATCTAGTTTATCTTTGTCATCTGATTGGTCATTTGTATCTGAGATTTCCTGTATCAGAACACTTGTTTTTCCTATTTCACTTTATTTTGGTTCTGCTGTTAAAACTTGTTCATTGTTGGCAGGATTGATTTTGAAATTATATAAAATAAATGAATCCATATCCGAGTGTACTGAGTAGATAGGGAAATTTTGTGGTTTCTCTTGGCTACTTACTACATATTTCATTAATGTCTCTTGATACAACTTTTTAGATTGGCCGAAAACATAAATAGTAGCATAAGACATGTCCAACTGTAATGATCCTTGGAGTTTAGCACCCCAGGACTTGAATAATAACATTCCATATTTTGGAGGCACATCTGCTACTACTATATCCATCACGATTGTTTTAGTAGGGTACTGAACTAAAGAAACACACAGGTCTTTTATTAACCCTAAACATCTCACTTGGCTTGAATCAAAAGAAAAGAGATCTTTATAAGGTCTAGTGATGTCAAGATCTAATTCCTCCATTACAGGTTTGGGCATTAAATTGTGAGATGCCCCAGAATCAAACATGGCATTATGGAGGATTTTGTCATGAATATTTAAAATCACATAGAAGGGAGGAACACTTCCTTCTAGGTGTTTCTCATTCAATTCAGGGCTGTAGATTAGTTTTGGTTGGTCATAAAAAACATTCATAGAGTCTTCGGTTCCAATGATTTTAAGTGATCTGTTGATTTGTTCTCATTAGGCATCATGTTTAGCTGATTCGGATAGTGGAACAACTACCTTTAGTTTGCCTACTTCGGCTTCCAAATTGAAAGGTTTTTCAGTTTGGGTTTTAGTGTTTCGAACAGTTGGATTCTCTCTATTTTAGGGGTTTTCAGTGTTTTTGTCCTTTTCAAGAGTAGGGTTAGCCTTTACATTTTCTCCTAAATTAACTTATGGAGGTTCTTCCACAGTTGCCTTTGAGGTAAGGGGAATGGAAGAGTCTCTGTTATTCTATTGATTATCAAATATATCTTCTATTATTGGATTAGAGGGGTTATTGTTAGGTCTGGACAAAATTTGTACATGTGGAGGCATTGCTTTACCTTTGGCTGGTTGTTTTGGACCTTTCTACTTGTTGTTATCAGGAACATCAATTCTTCTACTTCTCAAATTATATTGTTTGTGTACTTCGTAGATAGCTGTGTCATACCGCTCCCTGAAGTCAAAATATTCTCCTAACTAAGTTTGAAATTATTTGAGAACATAAGCCTCCTGATCTTCTTGAGTTAAAAACACTTCTCCTTCATTGTTCAGTCCCATTAGATTTATCTGAGTATCTTCTGGTGGATCTTCAGAACTAGAAGCTTCTATGTAATTCTCTTGGAAAGGGGGTCTAATCTTCTGATCAAGGCCAGTTTTCCCAGTGTTTTGATTTTTGTTTTTTCGGAAATTGGGATTCCTCCATGTATTAGCTTGCTGACCCTCCCAAGGTGATTTTATTTATATGGTTTCTACCCTATCCCCTAGTCTTTCCATTCCTTTGATTATAGCATCCAATTTCTGTTCCACAGGTGAAGATTCCTCTTTCAGTGGTATCCTTCTTTCACTTCTAGCCTTGGCATGTTTCGATATCAAATTAACCTCAACACTAACAGCTATACTTTTCATTGCTTCTAAAGTTCTGGGGGCTCTTTCCCTTAGCTAAAAAGCCATATCTGAATCAAATCCATCTGGGAACTTGATCAAGGCTAAATCAGGTGGGGGTCTGAGGTTTTGAGGAATTGCATTGTAAACGGCATTAAGCCTAGTGCAGTAATCTTGCACCGTTTCCTGAGTTCCTCTCTTAATGTTTTCATATTCTGATAAGATCTATAGAGGATCTTTCTTCTTCTCCCAACGATCTAAGAATTGTGTATAAAGGGCTTCTAGGTTATTTATGTTGTTTGCTCTTAGCCCTAAACCAAGTTCTGACTTCACTTGTTAAACTTTGGACAAATATCCTCATTCTAATATCATCAGCATCAATCTCATATACTACAAACGAGTCAGTCATTTTTTGGGTATGTTGTTGAGCTATGTAGGTACCAGTGCCATCAAATTGAGTGATTTTACTTTGATAGTCTTGGGGCATGGCACCCAAGTTGGCAGGTAAATTCAGGGGGGTATACATGTTTGCCATAGCTGGAGGTAGTGATGAAACAACAAATGGGGTAGGGGTAACAATAGGAATGTGAGTTGTAGATGGAGGGGTAGAAGGAGGTGATTGTGGTGGCGTGGTTTAGGGTTGAGATGTGTGAGGGAATGTTGAGGAACTTGGAGAAGCAGCAGTGATTGTAGAGGGATCAGGTGTTCTTTCAGAAGTAACCTCAGATTGTATTGAATTTTGTAAATGTTTGTTAATTGAAACAATGACAGCTTCAAATTGTAATTGTTCAATAAATGTTGGGTTTGGAACCAAGCAGGCTAATTCAGTCTCAGAGAATGTTACAAACAAATAAGTATCAAATTGCTCATCGAAGGGTTCGTCCTCAAGATAAATCCAAATAACAGGGTAGGATCTTGATCTGTAAATAGGCCGAGAACTAGCAGTACTTTCTTAACATTCCTGTCTCCTAAGAATTCTGGGAATCATATTAGGGTTCTCAAATACAGGTGGTGGATTTGGGTCAGGATTTGACCTAGTATAACGAGTCCTTTCTGAAGCCAGATTTCTTGGATATGATTTTCTAAATTAATATCAACAACAACTTCTGTGTTTTCTTTAAGATGTTTCAGATTTGGATTAAAAACCTTCCTAAAGATTTATTTGATTGAGGAACTGGTTTATGTTCAATTCATAAACTAGACCAGCAATAGACTGAAGCAGAATTCATCTACTTATGATCTTGCAAATCAAGAGCAGTTCGAAGGCTACCTGGATAACTTCAAGCTCTATCTGTAGTTTATAAAGTAAACAATAATAATAACAAATTTTTGATCCCCAATGGAGTCACCACTATGTTATCACTCAGATTTTCCCAGAAGTTGTAAGAAGGGGAAAGGGGTCTGAGGTAACCACAAACCAATCTTTTAGATACAGAATCTAGCCAATCTGTATCCAGAGAGGGCTCTCTCTTTAAGTTTTAGCTTTGTTTTATAAGGTTTTATGCTAGTTATTAGAGATTGGGATTTTGTTTGAATTTGTTGGTGAACTTCAATAACAGAGGGGTAAAACTAAATACTTTAGTCCATTGGGCTAATGGAGTCAGTGAGAATGGCTCAACTAGATTTGGTTTCTCAATAAAGGATGGTTTCACAGGGCAAGATAGCTGAACAGGGAATAAATAGAGACTTAAAAAGATGGGATGGATGTAAAGGGTTAAAGGGCAATTAAGAATCCTTCAACAACTTTATGAGAGTAGGATATGAATAACCATCAATAAAGAGCAATTAAGAATTCTTTACTAAATGATTGAAATGAATAAACTAGAAAATGGGAGCAATTAAGAATTCACTGTTTATGCTAGTTTAGAAGAAAACATTGAGAACAAAAACAATTGAAGACAGATTGCGCTTAAGCACTTTCTGAATTATTCTTTTTTGTTTTAATATTCAGAACTGGAACATAATGAATATAATAAACCAGAAAACATTAACACATGAGATATAAGATACTTATTTTTTTGATGTCCAACACATTAATCCTGTGGAAGGTCCTTTACATCAATCCTTCGTCCAGCCAGCCATGAAAAATTTGTCCAACATCTCTTTTTATTCCAAAATAATCAGTTTTACAGCAATGTCAAAGAATCCACCCTCAATACTCTGAATGGGGGTGTATTTATACAAAAAACTTTACAATGAAATATCTTATAACAAAGTGAGATATAAACTGAGATGACTAATCATATTTTTCAAGAAAATAGGGCTAGAAGACCTCGTAGATGACAAATAAGGCAACCAAATGGTTTGTTGTCCCTATTCTTGACAATGTGCTAGAGTTAGGCCCTATGATTTGGGCCCTTGTTGTCCTTGGTATAATTATGTGTTGGTTGCTCTGTTTTTATCTTCCTACTGATACACTTTACCTGCATCTGATACTTGTTGATCTCTATTCATCCCCTTTACCCTCATTGATTGTAGTAAAAATCAAAATTTACCTTTTACCAAATATAAATTACAAAATTTCAAGCATTTCTTCCCACCATTGTGGCTATGGTATTCTGGTTTTCTATAGCTTTCAGAGGGTTTCATTTGCTTCTGTGTACCTGAAAAATGTAGGCTAAATTGGGAACAAGTGCTTCAGCTCGTGCTCAACATAAAATAAGTTCTCTAGGCTGTCATATAGAACTCTGCCTGTGGGGAGTGATTTTATTTCTAATACACTTGTTGATGAACTTGCTAGATTGCCTGCATATTGATTCAATTTATCCACATAATCTTTATGCCTCATTAATCTATCATTAATCACTAAAGGACTGGATAGCCATTTATTCTACAAAATGGAAAATTTCTCCATAAAAGCATTGATCTCTGTCTGCATGTCATGGCACCTTCTTTCTAAATTTTGTATCAAAGTTCTTTTGGTTAGTACCTTTTGACTTCTAAAATGGTCTACGTTCTATCTTTAATGCCAAGTTCTTCCAGCTAGTCCTTATTCTTAATATTCAAAAAATGTATGAGCCTATTGGCCTCCTCAGGCATTCTTCCTAATTCTGCTTTTGTCCTTTGCATTTCTTCTTGGGCTGCCTTTACTAGATCAATCTGCTCAAAAATTACTTGGATGGATGGAAAAACATCATTTATGGATAGAGTGATGTTGGCGCAAAGAATTTCCTAATTTCTGCCAAAGGTTTATCAAAAGTAAGATCCTTTTCTAGTGATTTCACTTTGTTTTCCAATCCTTTAATCTCCCTTGTGTTTTCTGCAACATTTATCTTTGAGAGATCATAGCTTCGTTTCATCTTAGAAAATTGTTCTTTTACGTGTTTTAGCTCTGAAACTTGTAGTCTCATGCCCTCCATTGACTTTATCAATTCCTCTGTGTTCAAATTGGCAGTGCTACCCTGTGCTAGTCCTGTTGTTGCTTTTGTTGTTGTACCTGTGACCACCTCTGCTGTGGTTTCTAGAATGTTTGGTGCTAATGATGTCCCAAGTGTAGAAGGAATTGTTGTTGAGACTACTGGTATCACATCGAGAGGCTGAGAGGTTGACTCTCCCTACTTGTCCTTCAATGCTTTTGCTAATGCCTGCTTTGTCTCATTTAACCATTCATTAAGTTTGAAAAGTAAATCCATCAACTCTTCTTCAGACTTTTGTTTCATGATCTCATCAGTTTGTAGATAACTTTAAGGAGGCAGCTTTGGCTGCTTCCTCAAGGCAGCAATATCTTCATCTTTATTTTTTATTAATGCTTCTATACCCTTCACATCTTTGGGATCATGTCCCAATCCAATAATGATTTCTTCTAAGGACTTTATTCTGTTATCTTTAGCCTGGGAGGAGGCTTTCTCTAAGTGTAGTTGGGCAGTTGTGTTATCCAAAAAAATTTCTAACCTATGGGCCATCATTGCCTTACCAGTCAAGGTTGAATAAATCATTTCTCTAGTTTGTTTATGCAATTCAATCTAATCCAAAGGATGAATATCCTTCGCCATGACCTCCAAATTTGTTCTGAGATAATCTATTGTTGATTGAGGTTGTTGCACTTTAGGCTTGAAGTAGCTTATTATCATTTTTCCCTCTTTAATGTTGTAGGCTAACATTAATCTCTATTGATTTGTGGGGGCCATTTTGAAATATTGATTGTAAATTTGAAGCCTTAATGGATCATTCCTGGATTTTATTTCTGTAAAACTTTTCTTGATATATAAGGCATCTTTCTCTGGTGGCCTGAAAGATGATACCTCAGTACTTTGTTGCCTTTCTAGTTCCTGTATCTATGAGCTAGTGGATGTTCTTCACACTGGAAAAGTTTGTTGACTAACTACCCTTTCTTCTCTCTGACTATCTATAGTCTCTTCAACAAATTCCTCCTTTGAAAGGGGATTCAATCTTTTCCTTTTTGTCCCAGGCTGCTCGAAGTGTCCATTGGTAGGGGTAGTAGTTTCCATGTCTCTCTTTTTGTTTCTTTCCTCATTTAGAGGAGTTTGCAAAACTGGAGGTTCTCCCACATTTCCCTGAATGGGAGGGGTATTTACTTGGGCCTGTTCTTTGGAAGTTTCATGATGCTTAGACATTGTGGATTGTTCTGTGATTTGAATGCTAGTTTCCAATTCTTTGCCTTTGGATGATCCTGTGGCTGGCGTATTGGTTTCCTATGAAGGCTACTGAGAGGTTCCAGCAATGGATGCACCAATTCCTGACCTTTGAGATAGCTTGAATGGTACCTGCCCAAAAGAATCCAGGTCAAGGATTTTCTCAAGATCTCTCATAGCGGTTTCTATATTGACCTGTTCACTATCAGCTTCTACTAGGGTTCCCTCCCTCCATTTATCCATATTTGCAAATTGTTCAATTTCTAGGATCCTATGATATATGTATGGTGATAGCCTGTGCTTCATTATTTTGTCACAAATAAAGCTATTAGGGTCGTATGGCCTCCAACCAAAACTTTTGTGTAACTTAAGACAATCTTCTAGAATTTTCTCTACTTCTCTCCATGCTTCTCTATCATTGCAAACATAAGGGCCTAACTAATTCTTAATTCTGAGTTGAGCTTTCTTTTTGGCTTTATGAAAATGGACCAAGTCTCTATGCAGCATTTTTCTGAAGTATTCCAATGCAAATAGTCTCATTGGAACATACTTTGGTAGCTTAAAAGGGCAGAGCTCACACCCATATATCCTAATTTCTGTATGGTTCTTGTATAAGTACCAATCACCTATTTTGTACTGCTTGAAGAGCTAGAGGATTTTCTTAATGTCACCACTGATCCTAGGAGGGGAAACTCCTATCAATAAGGTGGTTGCTAGATGCACAAATAGATCAATGAACTCATTGTAGGTGTAAGGAGACTCAAGGGTATCATGGAAAATGGGACTCCAAAATATGACAGACCTAGGATTTCCTTTGGTGTCAAGTTTCCTGACAGGGAAAGGAAAGTTCTCTAACTAATAATATAACATAAAATGATAGATGAAAGTGGTGTATTTGAAAACTTATTCATTTTCCAGTCTCAGTAATTGGTCATGAATCTTATTGGAAATATAGGAGGCATAGTCATACTTAACAGCAGGGGGCTGTCTAGGAGTAAAAATTGACAACAACACTAGGGTTACCTCATCAATAAACTCACGATTGTTGAATCCCATGATTAAAGATATCATATCAACTATGAGTCTTCCTGTATCTATGAAGAAAGTATGCAGATAAGGAGGTGGGCCCTTAGGCTGATGTTTTTGCAATATGAAAATCTGGCAGATGTGATTCAGTTCTGACTGGGAGAATTGAGTGGATTTCTCAAGTAATTATCCCATAGAAATGGGAGTAAGAGCTTGACTGGAGTGAAATTGTAACATTTCATTGATGGATTGAGCAGTTATGGGGAAAATGATTGTTTGACTTGGGGACATAACTGCTATGCGATTAGTGTCATAATTGGCACAAAATTGATAAATTATATCTAGGAAAACATGGACTGAGGGGAGGAAATACATGGGAAGGTTAGATTCCCATAGTCCTAAGATGTCAGAGCCATTCAGATAATTGTCTCTGGCTTTGCAAAAGACCTTAAGGTGGTTTTTATCACCTGATAAGTGTTTTATCTGCAAATATTTATCAGCCAAAGGCAGATAGTCTAAATTTTTGTTAGGAGCATTCATGGGTGTGACATTAAGAGCTATAGGGGTTTCCATCTTTGGTTCTTGTGGATTCAGAAAAGGAATTTGGGTTTTCTGTGAAAAAAGGGCAAAACAACAAGTCTGGGAACTTATGTAGTAAAACAAAGACTGAATTTATACTGAATTTGGCCTTTTCTGTGGAATTTATAACGTAAAACCAAAACTTGTAGGGTTTCCACAGAAATTGGATAAATACCTTTATTTTGGGAATGAACCGTGAACTGACAGGTACTAGTAATGGATAACATGTTTTGGGTTGTGTCGACTGCAAGTTGGTTAACAAGGTGGCGGTTGGAAAGCTCAGACAGTTGACTTGGACATTCTTTGCATGGGAGCACGGGTATTTTTTATTATCAAGTGGATGAAATAAGAGGGAAAAGATGTTTTGTCGCATGCAGAGGATGGTAAATGGTATTGGATTGCACCGCTTTTGGGGTCGGGCAGTATTCGGCTGGGAGCCAGCGATCCCATTGGTTGCATGACGCATGGCGGAAGTCCGGCGTGAAAACCACTCGGTGATCACGCGTTAACGCCAGTCTCCAAGGGGGGAGCGATATGGATAATGTCCGTTGGATGGGAGAAGCGCGATTGAATGGCTGATGGGAGGCGTGATCAAACGAGGTTTAATGCAAGCTGGCTTGACACAATTAACAATTTAACTAATCGGTTCGGGGGTTATATGATTGGGGGGGGGGGGGTTCTTAATTAATCGTGAGGGTTAGTTAATCCAGATTAATGCAGCGGAAGGTCGAGGTTCTTAATGGATTACTAATTAACTCATTAATCCTATTTTAACACAAATTATGGTTATATTTAACCAAGGCGGGATATATAATATTTCAGGATTTTATATAGCTAAATAATACGGGAGTGGGTTAATTTTTCAAGGGATTTATATAATGATATGTTAATAGTTAATATGATAAATGAAATGGAAAGCGCTAAGTTTAAACATTTCATTTATATATTTGAACTTAGGCTTAAAGTGAAAAAAAGGGTTTTTTATGTAATATTGTGAATTTTTCCTAATTAAAATAGGATTTTACTTGGGAAAAGATTTATGAAGTTGAATGAATGATTTATGGATGGTTTTAAGTAATTAGGCTTTTTAAATTATTGGGCCGAGGGTCCGGTCCCTCTAGAAGTCAGAGAAATGCTCTGAGCCCCTCCAATTTAGCAAATACCTCAGTGCTTAGGGGAAATTAGTGAATAATTATGGAAAATGAGAAGAGGAGTTAATTATGCTGACTTTGCTTTGCTTGTGGTGTCTTCCATGTAGTGTATGCCTTGGCCTAGTGATGAAAAATGTAAGATTAACATATTTAAAGACATTAATCATCACATATAATTCTGCAACATCAACTACCTACCCTACTTACTTGAACCTAACATTTTTTCTTCTTTATTAGGGCGCACTTGAAGTGGCAAACCCTCTTCAACTTCATTTTATTTTACAGAATGATATCTAAATCTACACTTATTACATCCAAGGGCTTAGATTAAACTGTTGAACTCCTTTTTATTTATTCTACCCATCTACTTATCTGCCAAGATTACACTGTTTGGTCATATATTTATCCTCTATTCCTACAACATGAAATTGAAAAATGAATTAGCCAAGTTTAAACAGTTTGACTATTCATGAATTGTGGCATCAGTGACAAGTTGCACACAATTATTTATTACAGAAAAATAAAAAGGTAGTGGCATTTAAACTTGCACACTTTCTTGGTCTATTTTTGTTTGGGGTTTATTTTTCTCATTTTTTTGACCATCTTTATTCTTTTTACCCTTTGATTTTTCTTTTAGGGTATACCTTCTTTACATTTTTTAAATTTTTTGATTTTTTAAAAATATGGAAAACCTTTGCAACAAGAAAAGGTATGAACATATTACAAAGCTCATCAAATCAATCATAACATATGACACCTATTGGTATAGGGGCCTAACAACTTGTACTTCCCCTAAAGTTGATGCTATCTTACATTGTTAACTTGTAAGAAAAATTTTGTATCTGACCCATACTCATCCTGACCTTTCCTTTGTTGTTGGCCTTATTGCTTGGTTTATGCAAAACCCACATTAAAGTCATTGGAAAGCAACTAAAAGAATACTTCGTAATGTTCGAGGTACAGTTCAGTTTGGGATTCAATATAGTGCAGAAGCATCTCCTCTATTGGTTGGTTTCACTGATTCTGATTGGGTTGGTGACCCTGATGATCGGAAGTCTACTGTAGGTTATGTGTTCACTCTTGGTTCAGGACCTATTACATGGGCTTGCAAGAAACAAAGTGCCATTTCTCTTTCTTAAGCAAAAGCAGAGTATCGTGGTGCTGTAGAAGCTAGTAAGGAAGCCCTGTCGCTTCGTCAGATCCTGACAGAGTTTGGCTTTCAACAGTAGCATCCGACTACACTTTGGTGTGATAATCAAAGTTCCATTCAACTATTCAAATATCCAATCCAACATCAGCGTAGCAAACACATTGAACTGCACATGCACTTCATCAGAAAGCTCATTCATGACCATGTTCTTGAAGTGCAATATTTTTCAACAAATGATCAAGTTGCAGACATCTTTACAAAGGCTCTCACAGAGGCAAATTTTACTAAACTTCAATTTATGGTTGGAGTTCAGGAAGTTGTCACTAAGGGGGAATAGGCTCTAGTGCCTCCTTGCTTCTCTTATTGTGTCATATTTGTACATCCTTCAATCCTATCCCAAGTTGTTCTTAAGGGGGGATGTTAGGATATTCTGACACAGGAAATAGTTAAGTATAACTTGGTCTAGTGCAGAGTTAGGTAAAGTGTGTTTCTTTACTATGTACTTTTGTAACTTACAATCTGACGGTCACGATATGTAGTGATCCGATGGTTCATTCTCTCCTCGGTATTACAGACACTTGATCCGCGTCTTAACTCCCGATTGGTCCATGATCTCTATTTAAAGAGCATGGAGGGTCATTTGTAGTGTAACCATTCATGAGAGAATCTTATGTAAATTTTCATTCTTTTATTAATAAATTGCCTGAAGTGGTCGCACTGGCTCACATCAAGAATATTGGTGTATTGATCTATGATCTATTTGTGAGCAATGTCCTTTGGTGTTCTATCTGAGGAACTTACCTTGTAAATTCCTACAAAATGGAAATAAATTAAGAAAATCCAAAAAAACTTGATCATGAGCAAGTTCAAAATAAAAAATTTGGTACCTTATAGGATAATGTTGAGTGAAACAGGAGCAACTCCTATCGAAGCAATTGCTATGGTGCGGCTCATAAGATATCTAAAAAGAATTGAGAAAATGGAAGTAGGTAGACGGCCTAATGTTATCTTCAATGAAGGCATGAGTGAAAGAAAGAATACATGGATGAAACAAAACCAATATAGATTCATTTAACTCCAGATCTACCAAAAATTGAGGGGAATAAAATCTTTCAAGGTCCAAACATGTCATGAAGTTTTGTGCTCAGAAAGAGGTTTTCATTTTGAGATATTTGATCACTCTCAGTGCTTGGTAGATTTGAAGTTAGAGGGATCTACGTTGGTTATACTCAATTTCATCTAGCAAAAAAATGGAAATATAAGGAATTAATTCTTAATTTCTCCATGTTTTACTTATCAATGCCACCCAAAAACACTAAAGTGGAAAGCCATTAGCACGTGGGTTAAGAAATTTATCTTTTGTTATACATGTAGATGAAAAACCCCTATATTTTTTTAGGGCCTAAAGTTTGTCAATTCTTGTGAGGAATTGAATTCTAGGGGGTGGAGTAATCCCACCCTTGCTTGACCAACCAATTAAGAGCCTCGTGACACAAATTGAAAACATAAATGGAGTGTATTATTGAAGTTTTTAATTACTTCACGTAAAAATGTCTTCTTTGATGAATTGGTTCTAGTGTGAGTGCTTAGAGTGTTATCCTTTAACTAGTGTATTGTTGTAACAATGCAATAAAAATGTCTTCTTCAGTTAATGGGTCTACCCTAGGTGCTTGAGAGGATTGTTATCCTCTCCACCTAGGTTCTATTCTCATAAGTAACATGTTGAGCTCTTCACAAGTTCATTGTTGTAATGGATTTGTGTCCTATTATTGACTTGGCATGCCCACTAAAGAATATAATTGTTGGAAATATGTGGTGATATTGATAAGGGAGTGAATCAGTATCACTTAGTTTTAAATTATTTTCACTTTCTTAGTCTTAAAGATAAAACCTCATCACATAATCAATCATCAACATAATGCATGAACATTGAGATTAAAATGAAAATTCAAACTTGAAACTTGAATGTGTTTCAAACAGACTTCAATTTATTATAACCACTTTCATGGTAAATTTTAAGGGCAAATTTTAGCCCAAGGGTGAAATTTAAGGGGTTTTACATTTTAGAGGGGCAAAATTTTTATAAAACACCCATTTTATATAGTCAGCCCAACATTTATTTAAAAAATAATTTTCTTTTCATTTTAGCCCAAAAAAAGGGGGCAGATAAACCATGCAAAGCCTGATTTGGCCTGATTCGCCTCGTTTGGGAGGTTATATTCACTTGCATTGCTGCAATCACCCGATTTTATGCTTTGTAAGGTTAAATTCGTTTGCAATCACTCATTTTCTGGTTTTTCTGGTTTGGGAGGTGGTTTGGGAGGTTGGATTTGGTCCCAATCGCCCTGATTTCTTGGTTTTCAAATGGAGAGCAAGGGTGATTCGGTGAACGGCTCCCTAATTTCTTGGTTTTCAAATCTAGTTTTCAAATCAATGGCAAGGGTGAATGCCTATATAAATTTGATAGTTGTGACTAGGGAAAATGAACATTCGGATTCTTCAGTTTGTGAATCCTCCATTTTTGAATTCATTGCTCATTGCAAGCAATGCCAGGGTATAAATTTTGTGAATTGAAATCCTTCGTTTCTAAATTGGTAACTTGTTACAAGGTAAGCAGCAACCATCATACCAACTCCTACTATATCTAGTTGTATTTCTTTCTCAGGTAATCCCATTCCATTCATGTTGTTGTAGTTCTAGAAGGCAACAAGTAAGGGAAGCACTAGGCATTGTTTGTAAGGTCTCCGGTCATGTAAATGTGGGTAGGGACCCCAAGCAACTCAACTCACTAGGTTGTGTTCATTCTAAGGTAAGTAAACGCAACCCGCAATGACAACTGATTGGCCCAGCCAGAAGGACACACACACAGAAGGGTCCCGGCCAGGGTATAAATTTTATAGTTGGTAGGAAGGAGCCAACGAAGGCAGAGCCCACAGTGCCAGGGTATAAATTTTATAGTTGGTAGGACAGCCAGCGAAGGCAAAGCCCACATCCCTTTTTTTTTCGTTATATAGTTTCATCTCCCTAGCCATATCCAATCGAGGAGACTGAGTCTAACTTTGAATAGCATCAGAATAAAAACCAGCATTTGAACCATTTCCAACCCATGGAAAACCAACAACCTTAGCAGCAGATTGGGGTGGAAACACATGAATGAATTGAAAATAGACGGTTGTATAAATTTTGTAGCCGCGACTCATTCCTCAATTTGTGAATCTCCATTCCCGAATCCTCATTTGGTGACTCATTGCAGTTGATTGTTGATGTAATTGTAGAGGTAGAGGCTCAGTGGGTGACTCATTGCAATCAGTTCATGACTCATTACAGTTGATTGTTGGTGTAGTTGCAGAGGCATAGGTAGTGTCATTAGTCGCAGAGGCATAGGCTTCACCAGCAGTGGGGCTATTACCATTCGTGTAGGTTGTGACTCATTTCCGAGTCTTCATTGCAACACTAATAGTTATTAGCTATGATTCGTCAATCGATCTACTGTAGTCGCTAAGGCATGGACTTCACCAATAGCACCGCGGTATTTCATTAGGTCGGATCGATAATCCAGGTTGGTGTGTTGCGATTAGTTGTCACTCTTCTTTTCTTACTGAATAACTAATTGAAACGGCTTCATAGAAGATAAGCTTACTACTTTGAGCAAAAAATATTTTGTCTTTTGATTTATAAATAAAGGTGGATCTTAAGAAATATAGATGTGATTTTACCATTTTCCATACTGTTAGTTCAACAACCTAGTTATATAACCCAGGTCTTCCATAAATCCTAGCACACATCATTTATCCAAGTAGGTCTGCTCAAATCAAATTAACCTGTCACCAAATATAGACCCTAAGATATATTGGCTACTCAACATATTCTGAATCTCAATAGTAGATTTTATTGAAGGTTAAATATGTTAGGTGAAGGTATTGTACTCCTAGAAAATTGAAGCCCATACATCATCAAGATATACCCTGACTATCATACATAATCATACTAATAGTAACAGATTTTGACTTCCCAAAATATCAAAGAAACTACTTTAATATTCTATACAGATGTAGACATATGGAAAATACTTTGAAAAGCTTGGTAGCTTTGCTTAAGCTATCAAGCAATCCTTCGAACTTTTGATCAATAAGTCTTCCATCTTTCACCTTTTTCCACATTCATTTTGCCATATGAGTTATCAACACTTTAAATCAGCTATAAAGAATTTTGACAAATCTTGCTCAAAGTCAAATCCTAGGCAGCACCAAGAACATCGACTCTCAACCTTGATGTGCATTATACTACCGTGCAATCATTATTTCAGAACTGTGTATTCAGTGGTACTAACTCATGTATAGTGATTCTAATATCTCTCAAATGATTTTGGCTCTATTTCCTTATGAAACAGAAATGTTATTTAGTCTAGTAAAGAAAAGAAAAATGCAAAAAAAACCAGGAAATTCAAGTTTTACAGTTCTATGATATTGGTAGAGATATTCACAAGCACGCTTTAATGTTTATAATCGAGGAAAAGACCCAAAACTTCACAAAATATATAGTAGCATAATGCAATAATTTCAATTTAGAGTATGAAACAAAAGGAAAGGCCCCATAACTCACAACTAGATCTAAAGACGCTTGCCATAGGTACTACCTAGGACAATATTTGCTAGGTACCAAGTTCAAACAAGCTCGAATCACAAAAATAAACTTAAAGAATAAACCCTTGTATTCAATTAAAACACCAAAATAACAAATGAGAGGTTTATCTAGGTGTCAAATCATAATCTATAAATCATAAACAATCTCCCAAATGAATTCCAAGAACAAATATGAAGAGAAAAGATGCAAAAATACCCAAAAGTCCACCTATTAAATGTGTTCATTCCTTGTAGGATCATCAACACGCAACTAGAAAGTTACAATCACACCTTGATAGTGCATCAATTGGTTACTGATCACCCTATCTCTTAAAAAGAGGGTGAAATCATGCTCTACAAGTGATATTTTTTCTTAAATTTGAGCTATATTTGAGACATATTATGAATATAACCACCAAGATAGTAAATAAAAAACAAAAACACTACAACACACTCACAGAAATTGAAAGGGGCAAGGTAATTTCCAAATCTAAGTAAGAATCACTAGATCCTTCCTCAATACAGTCATAGATTCTATTATGGAGAAATTCCCCCTGTGAATAGGTGAGTTTACCCTTAAATTTGTTGTTAATCCAAGATAAGCTATATCTCTTAAAAAGAGGGTGCAATCATGCTCTAAAAGTGAGATTTTTTCTTAAATTTGAGCTATATCTGAGACATATTACGAATATAACCACCAAGATAGTAAATAAAAAACAAAAACACTACAAAACACTCGCAGAAATTGAAAGGGACAAGGTAATTTCCAAATCTAAGTAAGAATCACTAGATCTTTCCTCAATAGAGTCATAGATTCTATTATGGAGAAATTCCCCCTGTGAATAGGTGAGTGTGATGTAGGAACATTTGACTCCCCCTTAATTCAAGGAGGAATCCAAAGCAGAGAAGGAGGATGTGAACCATTGATCAAACAAGGGACAATTATGTTCAAAACAGAGTAAATGATGGAATGGATAAAAGTCTTAAGGAGACTTATTAAATGTAATCTGCCACATATGTATGCATGTAGAAAGAATTAGGGATAGTTGAGAGATTCATGGAGAGGATTGATCGGATCCTTTTAGTGATCCGATCCAATGTTCCTTATATATATTATGAGTCTGTGTGTTCAATGAGAGGCAAAGAGGAATATAGGGTGATAGATAGAAACTATAAAACCGAGAGTATTCAAATGTAGTCGAGGGAGAAACTATTCTAAGGCTGAAATGCCTTACTTGTAATCATACTGTATATAATATAATACATGTGTGTGATGTGGAAATTGTGTATCTTTGTGTAATTATGCATTTTCCAGTTATTCTATATATATGCGGGAATGGCTTAGACCCAGTGTTATAGAGTGTTGATCGACCATCGATCATTGTAAGATCGATGGCGCTCCAACGATATTGAGTTAACTGTTGTACGTAGTGATGTCGTGTGTAGACAGAGTTGGTGGCGGAACCATGACTTTAATGTAAATCCATCAAACAGCGAATGGAACGAAGTCCAAGAGAAGGTTGAAGAAGTGATGCACAGGAACTGTTAGATCTGGGAGATCAACGGCCAGGATCAAATCGAAACCAGAATGTCTCATCGCAGTCATCCAAAGGGAGGAATGAACCTTGGCCAAAAGAAAGAGCGATATGCGATTTGGTAGCCGGACCCGAAACCTTATCAAACGTAACCGATAATCTCATCGGGTCGTAAGGCATATCAGATCAACACATTCAAGTGGAAGAAGTCAAGTGCAAAGTTTAACGGAATGTCCGATGAGTGACATTGCAATACGTCGATTAGGCGATGGTTGATCAATGTCGATACGTTGATAGTGATAAAGCGTCGATCGACGATCGGAGATCGGGGCGATCGCTTATCAGAGTTCGGAGGAATAGTGCAAAGGATGAATGGACCTGACAATATTTATAGTTGCAGACTTATAAAAATTGAGGTCCGTCCCATGGGTTCGAAGCGAGGTTTCCTTTGTGCTCCCGTGTATTTCCGATATATGTGTTGCTCAGGTTTTTAAGGCTTAAACGCATATTTAAAAGCTTCCGATAGTGTAGTGGGCTCCAATAGTTGTATGGTCTACGGGTTTAAAGGCTTATGGCCTATGCGAATGAATAAATGCTTTTGATAAGGTTTGTGGGCCATAACCCACAGGCCTTAGGATCGAATATTGAAAAGGAAAGGGGATTTTTACTAACCTCCAATTTCTCTTTTCATCAAAGTGCACCTTTAAATTTTTTGTTGATCCAAGATAGACTATATCTCTTAAAAAGAGGGTGAAATCATGCTCTAAAAGTGAGCTTTTTTCTTAAATTTGAGCTATATGTGAGACATATTACGAATTTAACCACTAAGATAGTAAATAAAAAACAAAAATACTACAACACACTCATAGAAATTGAAAGGGACAAGGTAATTTCCAAATCTAAGTAAGAATCACTAGATCCTTCCTCAATAGAGTCATAGATTCTGTTATGGAGAAATCCCCCCTGTGAATAGGTGAGTGCACCCTTAAATTTGTTGTTGATCCAAGATAGACTATATATCTTAAAAAGAGGGTGAAATCACACTCTAAAAATGAGATTTTCTCTTAAATTTGAGCTATTTCTGAGACATATTAGGAATATAACCACCAATATAGTAAATAAAAATCAAAAACACTACAACACACTCACAGAAACTGAAAGGGACAAGGTAATTTCCAAATCTAAGTAAGAATCACTAGATCCTTCCTCAATAGAGTCATAGATTATATTATGGAGAAATCCCCCCCGTGAATAGGTGAGTGCACCCTTAAATTTATTGTTGATCCAAGATAGACTATATCTCTTAAAGGGAGGGTGAAATCATGCTCTAAAAGTGAGATTTTTTCTTAAATTTGAGCTATATCTTAAACATATTATGAAAATAACCACCAAGATAGTAAATAAAAAGCAAAAACACTACAACACACTCACAGAAATTGAAAGGGACAAGGTAATTTCCAAATCTAAGTAAGAATCACTAGATCCTTCCTCAACAGAGTCATAGATTCTATTATGGAGAAATCCCCCCTGTGAATAGGTGAGTGCACCCTTAAATTTGTTGTTGATCCAAGATAGACTATGGGATAAACTATAATATGGATCTCCTCTAGATCTATTCTAATTGATCCTAACATAAGCTATGATAAACAAGAACATGGCCCATACCTTTCACCTTATGGTTTTTCATGTATAATCCTAGTTGATGTAGCTCTAGAGATTCAACTCGAACTACTAGCACCTACTCCCTACACATAATAATACAACAAGACCAACCTGAAACCTTCTTAAGCAAGAGGAATGTCAAATACCCCTAGATCTAACCTAATCTACTCAAGGAAGAACATAACTACCAATGAAATGCATACAATACTAACCACAAATGATAATGGAGGGGGAAATAATATAGATCCATATTCATAAATGAGAAACATTACAACCACCAAGCTTTTACTTTGAGTTCCTAGTTGAAGGTTCCTTTTAATCCCTAGCTCCAACTCCTCCTTGACTCTCACACAAGCATGAACACTTTGATCAATGAAGGCTAGTGTAGAAGAGCTTTTTTCAATTGTAGCAAACATAAGTTTATCATAAAAATTTCCTCATTTCTCCATCTAGATGTCAAACATAAGTTTATCTTAAAATTTTCCTCCTTTCTCCCTTGGTATGCCTTCCTTATATAGATTGATAGAGGAGGCTAGGGCATGTCTCTATACACCTACAACTTAGTGGAATTTAAGTCTAATTCAAGCTTCCAAGTTCATGATGTGGAGTATCCAACACACAATATTGATATACTAAAAAATGGTTGACTCTAAAAGGATCTAGGGGTAGTTACATGCTACGACTAGTGTAGTAAGAAATTGATAACACCTTATTAATGGTGCAACATGAAACCAATCACACCGTGATAGTGGTGCAAAGAGATACTATCGTCAACAATTGAGAATCCAAAGGAGAAAGGCCTACACTTAACACGTTTGCATTTTTTAAGATTATTTTAATGTTTCCAAAATTGTTTCTATATCCAGCAAAGGGGGTCTGAAGGGGTTCCTAGACTTTTCCATCCCTTGCACTGCCACCTTAAATTGTGAGGGTCTCTCCAGGAATCCCCTTAAACCTGTTCTGTTGTCCCTTATTTGACCATCCTCTAATTGCTGTGAAACATAATTGCACATAGAAAATCTCCAAACAAAATTTCTAACAGACAAAATTGTGCTTAAAAAAATATGAAATGTGGAACTAGGTAATGACTTGTACCTCGAATCAACTTTTTAAATCTAGACATCATAGAATGTGAAGTTGATATTGTAATATATTTCACAGTTTTTTGATGAGTACCAACCATATACAATCATGATATAGGCTTCACTTTGACTTATCCTTATCATATTTGGAGGTTTGAGGGGCTCAGGAAAATATGAAAGCAATATGTGGGGTGGCATCCATCCAAACTACTAGTTCATATCCTTCCACCTGCTTCTTTGAAAGGATGCAAAATCAATTACCCGAACCTTAATATGAAATGTGCAATCAATATGATAACTTTTTCATGCATATTGATTTACACCAAATTCATACTCGTGAGTCGATGATTGATATGTTTGATGTTGCATTGTTCTAAAATTAGCAACTACAATAATTAAGGTTTTTCTTATGGCTATTATATGTCTAGAATCTAGATTTTCTTTTGTACTCATGGGAGATGAACTTTTCAACTTTGTACTCCCAAATGGTGCACCCAACCTTGCTCCCACAGTGGTAACTAGATATCCACTTCACCTTATCTCAAGAATTTCCTCAAGATCCAGACCTAGTCAGGATTCCGAGTTATGAACAAATTTGTGGTTGTTTAACAACATTCATTAAAATTCTAATGCAAAATGCAGTTGGAATTTGTTAATTTTTGGTATGTTCTATGCTTAAGAGCAATTTACTTCAATTTCTTAATTAGCCCAATATCAATATCCAGTGGAAGACAAGCAGACAGAACATAAACATAAACAATAGAAGACAATCCAAGAATTGAGGACACAAGATGTGGCACTAGCTAGGGACAAACTCCAATGTGGGGAAACCCTTGATTAATTCTTCTTATATTCTTCAATAGTTCAGCAAAGAGAGATAGTACAAAATTTACAGATCTGATAATTTATAACAGCAGCAGTAAGGCCCTGACCATAAATTCAATGATGGTCAAACATGAGAAAATTCTTCCACTAAGTAGCTCGGTTAAGCCCAGTCAACTTCATATTTCAACAGTAAGCTCATTCAACCCAAAACACAGCTCATAATTTTGTTTACATTCCGTAGTTGATTGTTGTTCTAGTTAGGGCTCTTGTAGCAACCCTAGACTCCCTTAACAGTCTTCAAGCAATCCCTAAGAGAGTTGCAGCATATCCTTGAGTAACTCCTCCCTTTTCTATGATGTTGTGGCACACCCTTGACTACCCTTCGTAGCCCTTTCTATGGTGCTATGGCCTGCAGCCTAGGAAATAGCAACCCATGTAGCAAACACCCCCAAAGTAGTGTCCAAACACCATCAACGCAACAACATTTTAGCCTACAAGAACTCGACTTAGTTGTCTACACCTTCTAGCAGCCAAAACATACATATCCAGCCCTTCTTTGATCTCTTCTAAGCCTTAAGGGCGGACTTCTTCAATGCACTACTTCTCCTTATGACTTTGGCTTCCCTGCCTTGCAACAATCCTTAATTCATGCCCTAGAACAACCTCTTTTCACCACGTTGTCACCTACATAAAAATGAAATTACCACATTGTCCTTAAGGCTCCTTCACGTTGTCTTAAAGCTCCCTCTTTGTTGCAGCAGGGCTTCCTCTTTGTTGCGGCAAGGGCTTCTTCTTTGCTGCAGCTAGGGCTTCTTCTTGTTGCGGCTAGGGCTTGAGATCTTTCTTTCCACCACATCCTCCTTTTGAGAAGACATACCCAATAAAGTGGAGAGAGAGATCATGAGATGAGATGGTGATCTAATGACTTGATGGTCTCCTCTTTTTATATGCAACGTTGAGGATGAGCTAGGGGTTAAAATGCATGTTTTGCTTGTTGGTCGACCTTGACAATTTGTCAATAATACAAATAAATTCATATATTCATTTTTACATGTCGGAATCAGATGATCTTTAGATCAATCCTACACCTCTCAGAGAGAGGAATCCAAGAAAAATATCAGCTATCATAAATAAGGTAACCCACATGGAGTTTGGTGCTAGTTTCCAATTTTAACAAAACTACAAATGCTCACATAGAATTCCCATTTAACACATGCAAATTTCATTGATTCACCCACTTCTTAGCATGATAGGTGGCTACACAAATGTAAGACATCAATGGAATTCTATAGCAAATCCATAAGAAATTTACTCATTTAACAATAGATTTCATGCTAGATCATGCCTACATTCAAATCCATGAGGATTAATATTCTATTTTCTACACAGAATTCAAAGAGTCACTAATATTTTTAATAGAATTTGTCCAAAAAATTCATTGCATGGAATGGGAATGATTCAAAGCCCATTCATAGATATCTAGCATGGATATCGACCCAAGCCAAACTAGTAAACCAAAAGGACTAAGATTGACCTGCAAGGATGATGTTGTTTCAATGTTATACAAATGAATTATTATATTTTATGTCTTAAAAGTTAATAGTTTCCCATTATCTTTGTTAAATATTTTTTGTGAAATTCCATTTTGCCTCAAAATTCAATTTCTAATATATGTTCTTTCAATGTTGACTCAATAATTCTTTTGCAAAGTACAATTCTATTTTCTATGAACAGGTGAATTTATATGTAGCATATCTCAACTCTTGGAAACTGTTGATGCAGGTTTGTAGATCGATTTGAAATTTTACTTGTGCAATATTCAGTGAGATGTCAAAAGATAATCGTGGGAAGAAACCATCAAGGCAAATGGATGTATTATCATACTTTCAAAAGACTCTATCCAAAAATACACATTCTCTTCATAATTCAAGCTCCTTTGAACAATCTGTTACTAAGAGAGAGGTTAAATCTTGTGGAAATGCATTTGATATCCATATGATGGATGAAATAATAGGTTCCTCAAGTGATTAGGGTGAGATAAATGCAGTTTCAACAGAAATTGGTGATGAAAATGTTAAATATTTTTCCTTGGAAGGTGACACAATCCATTCACAAAAAATGGAAAAAGGCCAGTGGACCATAGGGAGACGATTCCAAGAATATTAGACTCAAGTTTTCCATTTATTTAAGAAATACCTCCTACAAATGAGAATGAGGTTTTCTGACAAGTTAGATGTAATGTGTGTAGTTGGAAAACTCGAAAGATAGTGAAATTTCAAATGAAGCTAGATACAGTACAAAAGCATGCAAGAAAGGTGTATGAAAAGAAAATTTTAAATGGTAAAGAGAAATCTATTATTAGATGGAAATCTTCTGAGGAATGCTGACATATCAAATATGCAAAAGAATATAAAAAGTATTTCATAAGTAAGAGGAAACTTGAGGCAAGTGGAGGAACCGTCATATCTTTATTTGAAAAGATGATGGAAAGAAGTTTTTTATCCAAGATGATACAATTGAGCATTGTATTTCACATCTTATCTAAAGTTCATCCTATGACAGATTATCCAGATCACACGAAATTTCTATCTTTTCTTTAAGTGTCAAACTTTCCATCTTCTCATTGGTCTGTAACCAGTGGTTGGGAATGGGCAAGATATCTAGCCCAAATAGAAAAGGATGATTTGAAAGAGAAAATTGCAAATGCTAGGTTTTTGGTATTGTCTTTGGATGAGGTTACGGCTACAGATAATACTTCATGGATGTGCATGAGAATTTATATGGTTAATGACCATATTAGGCATTCTTATCTACTTGGGATTAAAAATATGAGAGAGACTTCTACAACTGAAAATATTTATGAACCTGCTCTTAATAGTTTGAAGGAAAGGTATGGATCATTTAATGATTGCAAAAAAGTTGGTATGTGTTGGAGCAAATGAAGCATTGGTAATACAAGGACAAAGGAATGGCCTTTGTGTTAGGCTACAACTATCAACTTGACTATATATGCTTAATATTCATTGTATAGCTCATAAGATGGATCTTGCATTTAAAATTGTAAGCAAGTTTCCATCAGTTTCAAAAGTTGAATATTTTGTACATGAGACTCATGCATACTTTTCTCATAGTCCTAAATGATATTTAGAGTTTCAACAATTTTCAGATGGTGTTACGGATGGAAAAAAACTATTGAAAGATGTTGATACAAGATGGATCTCATTAAATGGACTAGCTCAAAGACTATTTAGTGAGTTAAAATCTTTGGTAGGGTTGATGTATGAAAATCGCTACAATGTAGACAAAGCTCAAGATATTCTTTCTCGACTAACTAATATAGAGACATTATTGACATTGGCTGGAATTCTTCCTGTGCTACATGAAATGAATGTCTTCATGAAAATGTCTCAGAATCACACAATGTATATTGTGTAATACACAAATGCAAGAAAGTCAGCATGTCTTGCATTGGATAATTTGTATATGATGCCAAACCCTTTTACTAGTCTGGAGTTTAAAATATGGAATAAGATCATCAATATAGAAAATACTGAAGAAAAAAAAATAATAATAAAATAAAATAAATAAAAATACAAAATAATTGACGTTTGATGAAAAAGGGATACTATCTATCGCAATGTGTGGGTATATGATTTCCTTTCATTATATTAGTAAGACAGGACAGATCACCAAATATTTCCCCGTGTCAAGAGACCAATTTGATAATATTGTGATTTCAGTGAGGCGAAATTTGATAGAAATTGCAAGATCATTATCATTAGAGATAAGAGAACGATTTCCTGGACATGAATTGTTGGAGGCCATGTGTGTGGTATACCCTCAATATTGGAACAATTGTCAATGTCCAAGAACTTTAAAAGTCGATTTTCAAAAAATATTAAAATGTTTAATATACCATTTTTGAAAGAAAGTCTCGATACATGGAGAACAAATTTAAGGTATTTTAGATTCATCAAAATAATATCAATAAGGTGGATGCTTTGTTGAAACAGTGTGGAAGCAATATCCTTTTTTGGAGAATCCTAATGAAAATGGTGCTATAACAAGATTATGGACTACTTTAAGTGCTAGCCAATACCTGCAAGAAAACATATCAGAATATTTCAAATTAGCAAATTTGTGTCAAACCATGATTTTGGGATCAGTGGAGGATGAGAGAATGTTTAGTGCATTATCATTCTTGAAGTCAAAGTTGAGAAACAAGCTTGATAAACATGTGGATACATGTTTAATATTATATGTAACAAAGTATGACATTGACAATTTTCCATATGAAAGAGCACTAACCCTTTGGCAATCAGATTGTGATAGAAGGGGAGAAAAAAAATATAACAGATTTCTCTAATGAATTTGATATCGAACATAATGCTTTGGAGGCTCATAATGACAGATCATTTAGAGAAGATCGTGTTCACAATTTAGAAAATGAGGACCAAGATGAGAACTAGGAAATTGAAATACCCTAGGACTCTTATTTTGGTATACATGTTCCATTGATCATGCAAGATTACTATATGTCAAATTCAAGTAAAAATAGGTTCTATATTTTTATTTTTCATTGTAACATTACAACAACATTTCTTTGATGCATGTTATTTTAAGATTGATGTTTCATATTTAATGATTACATTGTTTGTTTCTTATCTGTGACAGGAAATAAAGTTGGATTTGATGAGGTTGGGACCTATTTCTTTTCACATAGATAGTGTCTAGCTATTATTAAATGATAAATAACTAATTTAACAAGACTAATGTAAAGCATCAATGGGCTCATTCAAGTACATGAAACTACCTTGATGTCTAACTCTGATATCTTGGAAAATTTTAATGGTTTATATGTTGCTTGTGTTTGGGGCATTTTATTGAGTTTTGAGTTTTGTTTTGGTCAAATATTATGTTAGTCCCTTAAATTATTTTAGTTCTTACTTCATGCTTAGATTCATAGATCTAGGTTTATAATTATTATTGTTTTATTTATATGTTTTGTGGTTTGAAGAAAGTTGTTTTTATTTCCTTTCACTTTATGGCATGAATTTGTAGACTACTATGCTTATTTTATATTTTCTTGGAAAATAATTATTGATATTTGGAAAGTGAAATGAGCCATGGGTAGCTAAGTGAAGAGAAAAATGGTTTATGTACTAGGTTTCTGCGCATTTATCGTAGGAGACCTATTGACATGAGACTGGCATTCTTTTGTATAGTCTTGTTAGTCATTTCTCATCATGCTTTCAAGTCTTTCAGGTACTAAGTTGTTTGGATCCCCACATGTCCTTAGGACCATTAAGGGATGAGATAAGATGAGTCAGTCCAACTCATGCCCCGAATTTACTTTTTACCTATTAAGTGTTTTGTTACCACTTATCACCAACAAAATTCTACCATAACATAACCCAACTTGAACACAACACTTCTCATCTTCCTTTTACATAAATTCTCTATGGATCTCCCTATTTTACTTTTCCGAGACCAATGTTCCTTCTTGGAAGGTCTCTCCACCATACCACTAATTGCACAATAGACACACACTAGTAACTACCACACTCTATAAATCTCTCTAGTCTCAGTTATTGGTGTCCCTGTCACACCCGAGCAATACGATCTTGCAGGTCTAATTTTTATCATATCTTTATTTTTTGTTATTTTGTGTCTTTAACTTTAGCACCATCCTAGAGTTAGTGTCCTTTGGATTTGATCTTTGACTGGAAATGAAGTCAGATTTGATGAAGTTGGGACCTATTTATTTTCACATAGATAATGTCCTAGTATTAAATGATAAATGACTAATTTAAGAAGTCTAACGCTAAGCAACAATGGGCTTATTCAAGTACATGAAATTGCATTGATGTCTAGCTCTGATATCTTAGAAAAGTTTAGTGGTTTGTTTGCTGCCTATTTAGAGGATTTTGTCAAGTTTGAAATTTTGGGTTTGTTTTGGTTAGATTTTTTTATTCCCTTGACTCTTTTCATGCATAGATCGATAGATCTAGTTTTATTTTTATAATTATTATTGTTTTCTTTATATATTTGGTGGTTTGAGGAAAGATATTTGATTTCCTTTCACTTTGTGGCATGATTTCAGCATCTTCACCTTTTATTATTTTATATTTTCTTAGAAAATAATTATTAATATTTGGAAAGGGAAATAAGCCCTGGGTAGCTAAGCGAAGAGAAAAATGGTCTATGTACTAGGTTCCTGTGCATTCATTGTAGGAGACCTATTGGCATGAGACCGACATTCCTTATATGCAATTACACTTTTGATGCCAAGGCAAAGCTGAGTTCACTGACCTAGGAAGAACAGTGATCGTTTATCATAATGCTAAGCAGATTAGAATGTTGGTTTCAAAAGCAGGATTGTGAAAATTGTTTGAACTAGTTCTTATTTTGGTCATATTTACTACCAAATTTGTGTCTTGCTGATTTTTTACATTTGTAATGATCTTGTGCAGAGTTGGTTTGAAGAGCCCGATGTTAGAGCGAGAAGACTCTCTACAAACCACAAGGATTACATTTTCTCGGATGACCAATGCTTGGAAGGCACTTGATGTTCTTGGTGTTGCCGAGTCTCTTCACTCGAAGCTTCAACGGATACAACAGTATGGCCATAACATCGCTTAATTTGATCCTCTTTACTAATATCCTCATAGCTTGAAGGAGAGAAATGATCAGCTAATCATGTACCATTATGATCAGCTGAGAGAAAGGTGAGCAAGTAGATCCTTAAAATAATGTTGAGAGAGGCCCTCCTCTTACTATTAACAAACAACTTGAAACCACATGCTTATCACCTTAATAGCCAGAGGTAAATTCCATGGTGTAGTTGGTTGTAATTCTTAGGAGAAAAATTGGTTCCTATGAGCAACTAAGACATGTCAATCATCCATTTCTTCTTTAGGATCAAACAGAAAAAGTACCATTTCTGTAGCAACGTTCTATTGCATGGATGAACTACCTCATTAAACTTCCTTAAATCAGTAAGTATTGCTAGCAAGGTTTTCCTTTTCCAAGGCCTCATGTTCTCTACCATAGCATATTCACACAAAAGAAAATCCTATGAAGACAACAATATACTTCCCCCAACAATGCAACAACTCCACACTATACTTTACCAACATAATCATTTGGACAATGTTTGTCATTGATGTCAAAGTATCCAGTGTCTTAATTATGAATATTGTATACTATGATAAAGATGATATCACTATGGTTACAAGGAAACCTCTTTCTTGTTTAGGATGGCATAAATTCTTGCAAGCAATGTCACGAGCTGGGAAGAATTTCAAGCACTAAAATATGTCCTAATGTTTTAATTATCTTCAAAGATTTCTTTCTATGACTTACATTTCTATGTTTAGAGGGAAGAGATTGATATCACAAAAATATACACATGTTTGGAGGTTTCCTATATTCTCATTTATTATGTAATTAACAATGGTTCATAACCATCTAAAATACCCTTTTCACAATATTCTCATTCACAATCTACAACAATCCTGCCATTTACATTTATTTCTCTAAGTCATGCTTAATTTTTTTCATGAAAATCCAACCTACAATTTGGCTCCCCTCTGAATACATGTTTTCTCAGCTTATCACGTATATATAAGAAGCATATATTTTCCATTTCAGAGATCAATTAAAGAACTCAATGATCCAAATGAGAATTTCCAGATCTATGTAGAGTATTAAGAATTTCTAGAGCAGATCAAGGAGAATAAGGTGAGTTTCTTTAGTGGATTTTTTTAGTTATTTTCTATGTTTTTCATGGTGTTATATTGATCAAAATCAGTCTTCTGGAGCATATTTTTCCCAACAACTAATAGAAAAAATTTGTCCCCTTGCAGCACATTACAACCCTAGTTCATTGTGCTAACCTTGGGCTTACACAAAAGTAGTCTCGGATTTGAAGGAGCAACAGGCCTCAGCCCTGTGGTAGTTAATATATGACCTATGGAGCTACAGGTCTTGAACCTATAACAAAAAATTCTTGTCCCTATAGTAGCAGACCTCTCCCTATGAAATTTTGTCTTGTTGGAGTTGAAATTAGTACCCTTGTTGAATAAACTTTGGGCTATTTTTACAACTAACATTTGGTCTTACCTTGGAGCAATTTTAGCTTATCTTAAGAGCATATGTTCACACCTCTTTTGGAATATATCTAGTTTTATTGGCCATACAAGGAAGAATTCATTCTCTTAAGGCTCCTAGTAGAAGATAGATCAAAGGATTTATCAAGATAGAAACAAAATTTCATCAACATGAAAAGATACATGAAGAAGAAGTCAACTCCCTAAAAAAGAAAAGAGAGGAGAATAAGTAATGAAAATCCAATTGATTAAAAAGGAGAATATTGTGAGAGGTTTAAAGAAGAGATTGCTTCCTTGAGGAATGAATTTTAAAAGCTCAATAAGAACTTGAAAAGTTCTCAAGTATTAGATAACATTCTCAATTACCAAAGGCCAACATTTGAAAAACCAGGTCATGGCTATATAGATGCGACTTCATGAAAAAATGATGAAAACCTGAAATCACCTAAAAGTAAAGTCAAGGTAAAATTTGAGAGCCATATCCTTCTGAGCTCCAGTCCCATTCAAAGCAAGACAGGTGAGTTTGGAAGAAGCTCTTCACCAAGAAGAAAAACTTCAAAAAATTGTTAAGATAATGCTCCTCATCCAGGTGCATAAGAATTTTCTCTGGTTATTGTTATTCTTGCACTAGTTTTGGTCATAAAGCTGAATATTGTAAAGCATACTACAAGGATGATTGGAATGGCTATCATCAAAACCCTAGATGTAAGATTGCTAGTAGACAAGACATAATCCTCAATGGATATTACAATTTAGTTGATCCACCATCCAGGTTCAATGTAGAATATTATCAATGTCACAACTTTGGTCATATAGCATGAGACTATAGAAATGGCATGAAATCGGTTCCTAAAAAAAAGTAAAGAACACAATTTACCTCAGAAACCTAAAAAGATTTAGAGAGGAAAACAAATTGAACCTAAAACTGAACTTGCCTTGATTTCTCCAAACACTTTCTCAAGTTGCTGAATAGTAAAAGTGTCTCAACCAAGATCTATGATCCCTTAATGTTTATAAATTGAGACCTTGCCGAAGTAAATTGAACGTGACCTATATTCATCCTCCTTGCCCCTTGAAATATCTACTCCTTCATGCTTATATCCATTCTCTATTGCTCAGGCATGTGACCATCTCATTACTCATCATTACTTTTGTTGATTCATATCACCCATTTATTCAATATATAAAATTTTGTAATAATTCAGCTCTGATATGGCATTTAGATGCAAAAAACATATGGCAATGAAAGAAAATATATCGACTTCTCAAAAATGAGGATTCTCCATACATAATATGTATTGGTTTCCTATACGTGCATTATGTTACAGATCCTATGACATTATGGGGTTGGTTCAAGCCTTATATGAATAACATAAAGAAGTTTTCCAACATGGTACAACTGCAATAGAAGATCAATACATCAGATCCAGTATGCCCTTGACCTTGTGCAATTGTAACGAAGATCCATTTTTGAAGCATTAGTGATTATGGACAGAGGTTGTAACAATGAAAGGGGACAAGAAATATGTGAACTCATTCACTTATATTTAGAGTACCATTTTGAATAGAAAAAGGAATATTTCGACACTAGGTTTCTCATTTTAATGTTTGGTCTTATCTTGAAAATTTTGCAGAAGATTCACCAAAGGATATAATTGCAAAACTGTAAAATAAGGCAGACCTAATTATTGGAAATTATAGTGATGGGATTCCGGTAGCATCCTTGGTTGAAAAGAAATTGGAGGTTACTCAGTGTAATATAGCACATGCTCTGGAAAAGACCAAATATGTAGATTCAAATATCAACTAAAAAAGTTTGATGAGAAGTACCATTTCTATTATTTGTTCACAACAAACATACTTGCAATAAATCATGGAAATTTCATTATTACAAGTACATATAAAGAAATTGCATGAAGAATGGCCTCTTCTATGCAATGGTCTGAGAGTATAACAAATGCTCTGTCCAAAATAGTAAAGAAAAACTATTTTCTGTTGAAGAAAACTCTTTACCAGGACTATAGTTGAAGGAAAAAGGGTTCTACACACATAATAGTTATTCAAAAATCTTGCAGCAATAATAGAAGCTTAGGATGGAAGGAATAAGATTCAACAAGGGGTTTTTGGGCATATCTTGCAGTAAGCTATCACTGTCCCACCGTTTATTGGTTTTTGCCATATAAAGCTAGGAATTTTGGAGTATATTCGTGTCAATGTTGAGAATATTTCCATAGAAAAATGTAATGTGGCCAAATACCTTTAGCTTAAGGAATTCCTTATGGATAATAAATGGGCCAAGGATGAACATTAGGATTCGATTTAAGAAAATTTAAAACCACTTCTCCTATAAGTAGTTGCAACTATGGTTACTGCATCATCAAAGCAACTTTATTGTTTGGTTTGAATGTATTATGTCTCTACCTTCAGTCATTTGTCTTGCCTATTTTCTTACTCCGGTATATCGTATGAAATAGGATTTCATGAATTAGATGATACTTACCAGTTATTGAAGCTTGGAGGCTCTGATTTCATGGAAGAGGTGGCTTGATGAAACTGATTTAGGAAAAGTAAATATTCTAGATTCAGCAATGCATGAATTTCTCAAGGTACCTCAACCTATTTCGCATGAAGCTATTAGGAATATCTTACTCAGCTTTGCAGAAGAGAGAAAGGGTATTGGCTTTATTCCTTTGACAAGTACAAATGTTTAAAAGGTGACATGTATCTTAGAAATAATTCCCTCGGTGACAAGGAAAAGATTGTAGCTTTGCATCTATCTTCTTAGTTGACCAAAGAAGAAAGGTCAACCATTGAAGAGGAAGTCGTAAAGCTAAAAATTTCATACATTGTTATTTTCGATAAGGGGAAAGAGAATTTTTTTGTTAGTAGATATCATCCAATGCTATTCTATGATAATTTTATGAATCTTGTTGCATGGGTCCACATTTGATCTCCATTCACTAGTTGAAGCCCTGCATCAGGGCTAGTAAGATGTTCACTAGTTTACAAATGTCGGACATCATTTCAATACATCAAATTGTTTTGTTTTCATGGAATTAAAAGATACATCTGTAATGTTATTTTGTCTTGGAAATACTAAATTATTTTGTTTTGAGATCACCCAGTTTGAGTTGTTCATTGCAGCCACCACTTGATCTTTTAACAAGCATTTCAAATTCAAAGAGTAGTAAATTTCTTTTAGTTTCTTTCCAGAAGAAGATTGCTACAAGCCAATGAATATTACTTTGATTAAAATAGATGTTGTAATTGGTACCATAGGCATTGTAATAGGGTTGTATTCCATTTCATTCTATGGAAGTAGATTGATTTCTAACTGCTCCATGTACAACGACATATGATATAATATATTACCCACATAACTGTAACTTCTAATCTTCTAATAGATCATGTAATGAATAAATATTTATCTTTGAAAGATATGGACCCACGTCGTACATCTTGATAATTAACATGAATTTTGAATCTATGACTTTGCACAATGCTCTGTTATAATTTGGTGTCTGGTCATAGTGACAATCACCTAGTTCTAGTTGGTTTGAGGCCCTTGGTAAGGATCCTCTATTCATATGATGGAGTAAATAAACTACTTGTATATTGATTTCTTTTGGATTTAGCTGGTTGAATGCAACATGGTATATATTAATGGTCTTGGAAAGGGAATTGATGGGGCAATTGCAAGAGTAGAGAACATTTTGGATGTTGCATTTATCACACTCAACAAGAATTCTTTACCAGGTTTATCACACTCAACAAGAATTCTTCTATTTTTAGATGTGTTGAGGGTGTTGGACCTACAAACATGTCAAGGGGATCTCCCCAGTAAGAAGTCCCAATTAGACCTCAAACCATTTGGTGTAGGAGTCCCAACAGTGGGTTGTAAGGTAATGCCTTGACCGTGATGTTGCACAAAGGCAAGTAAGATAACTCTGTCAGTAGCAAGTGTGTGACCGTTGCAGTGAGTCGGGGAAGATGCATGAAAGGTTCTGACACAAAGGGGGTGAGATGAGTGTGCCCCTTGACAGCCTATATCAGTACTCAGCTGAGAAGGGAACACACGAGAAAAGATGCATCACAAGCTGGAAAGTAGAACAGTTGACAATCCAAAGTGATGGTTAAACCAACAGCACATTTGCAAAAAGATTCTTATAATTGCATACGAATCAGTTCATACACAAATATGTAAGTTAAACAACATATATCATTAAGGAAACTGGAACAGTCCAACTACAATAAAAACATATGCATGAAAATGTGTTGGCTCTTATTATATAAAGAAGTGTAAGTTCCAATCATACAATACATCCATGTAAACCTGCTAGCCCCATCAGTGAAATGTTACAGCCACATCCACCTACTCCTCCAAAGAGATGAACTAGCTTCGTGTAGTGGAGAAGCCAAGGCACGTTACAATACTGTCCAATATTTCTTCAAGATAGTCTTAATAGAAGCTTGGCTAACCAAAATCCTATACAATGAGTTATGAGGGACTATTTATAGCGAAGGGTGGGGTGACCCTTGACATTCCCCTTTGTGACCATTCACCTACCCTCATGACTCTTCACCTACTCTATGACTGTTACATCCACTATTGAGACTTGACTTACACTTGACATAACTCAACATTACAATGCACATGTACCCATGTGAACAATGGCTTGAACAACCTAAACTAGACATCATTCTGACTTAGACAACTATAGCAGTCCAACTGCTCGACATCCTCATGCTGATCAACAGTAACATATTGATGCTAAGATTGGTAGTCCTTGATAATGTTTGTGTGTTCCACTGTGACATCTGTCTGAAACCTGAACCTTGCCTCCATAGAATTTGGGTACATTGCTCTGGCTCCTCTATCCAACTCATCTAAAATCATGTGCATCATTGTCTTCAATGTGGTCGGATCAGCAACATACCTGCGCATGATGTCTGCACTGATAGGAAAGTCTGGGCTGGTGGCAGTGTGCATCAACTCGTTGAAGTATGAGTCAAGCTCCTGTCAGACCTGCGTCTTTGTCTTCGCCTAGGTGAGGGTTCCAAGTGATGGGATTGCATATGTGTGCACCACAACATCTATGCTCTTGAATACTTGTGCATGGGGAAGCTTGTATGCTAGTGATGAGTTGCATTAGGTCTTCATAGTTCCATATCTGACTCCGGATACGTGCTTGCAACTCGACCACATTGGCCCTCATCATCTTTGGCAAGTGAAGTGGGGCTCCCTTGTACTTCATTATCCATGCTTGCATGTTATCAACAACAACATGTATGTTCTTTAAGATGCGTGCTCTTCTCACACATCGTTGTTGCCATCCATGGAGATGGACGACTGCTTGGTGCAAGGTACCAAACTTGGATTACAATGCTCACATAACCGTGTCAAGGGACAATGCTTCATCTAGTATTGCCTTCTTCAATTCAACTCGTGCAGACATTTTCACCAAGTCTCCTCCTTGCTTGGCCACCTATATTTCCTTTACCATTCACTCATTCTCAGCTAGAGGAAACGAACACTTGATCTAGTGGCTTCGACATACACTCTAGTTGCATCAGCCAAAGCAGCTGGATTCTTGTGTACATCAGTCACGATCACTTGTTCTTCAACTTGCGCAGGAGATGATTGGTCCTCCGGAGTTGGTAATTTGTGATACTGCACAACTCTATGATGAGATTCGTCAAAGGAGATGTTGTGCATCTCTGCTTCTAGATGACCACCAATGATCTCAGTGCCTCCTTGGTCATTTGAGACTTGCTCATCATCTGGATGAATTGAAGCCGGTGAGTCGACCTCTTTGTGGTGAGGCATGAGGTCGGTGTCCTATTCCAACTCCTGCTGCTCCATGTCTGGATCCAACTGTTCAAGCGCCTATCTATCTCATGAGCAAAGTCTTGGCCCTATGATGGTTCACCATGTTCACTTGATGCCAATTGTTCAAATGAATCAACTACTTCTATGGGTGCTGCTTCATCTGTTTGCACATGATGCACCCCATGTTATATCTATTGTTGTTGTGCTTCCTTCTCCTGTTGGCGCATCTCTTGTTCTTTCCAGAGTTGCTCCCTCAGCTCATGCAACTCCTTCTCTGCTTCTTCCATTCTCTTTGTATCCCTTTGCCTTCGCGCGATTCACTTGTTGCATTGCTACCTCTTTGCCTGAATAGCCATAGCTTCTTGTTATACAAGTGGATCTGCTTGAAACTTGAAGCTTTGCTCCTCCTCCATGCAGTCGACAATCTTCCTCCTCTCTTTGTCGTGCACAGGTATGATTGGCTATGTTCCCTCTATTGCTGCTACTACTATTGGTGCTCTTTGTGATGTTGCTTCATGCTACTTTATTAACCACTCTACGGCAAAGCCAGCCTGTTCATTGGGTCTGGAGGAATTGTAGAAATACCTCCATGAGTCTTCCTTGGCCTAATGAAATGCCCCATGGATCCAATTGAACTAAACTCTCATGCAGTGATCCTTCAAAATGCAACGTGGGTCATACAAGTTGAAGCTTCGGAGGTCAAACAAGTACTTCTCCATATGTTCTGCTTCGATGTCCGCTTGCTTGACACTCTAGATCTCATATAACCCAATCCACAATGGAAGAGTGGTCCAAGGTGCCTTCTTCTTCCGCTACAGTCTAGCTGTTAATCCTGCTGAGATGTAATATGCTACTTCCTGCATGACAAGTACGTCCAAGACAAACTTTGGTAGAACATGCAGAGGCTTCTCCGCACTGAACATTCAGATGAAATTGTCAGACGATGAGCCATACTAATCTGCAATGCCTAATAATGCCTCCATTGCTTCCTTTGACATGCAGGGTGGATCTTGTTTGAATATCATCTTGTATACTAGGTGACAAAATGGTCGGACAACCATATGATTACTCCCCTGAAGCTGCATTCGGATAACCACTTGAAATATGTGTTCACAATAGTCTTCGCTAGTGACCATGCCCACTCCAAGCCCAAGAACTCATGTCAGGCACAGACTGCATCTACGATGTAGGAGGGCATGTAAATATTTGCATGCATACCCTCAGGTGACTGTCGAGTCTTTGTCACTTGTTCCTTAAGCTAATGAGCCAATATGTCGGATGAGTTGCATGGTCTTCCTTCTCTGGCCAATTGGTCCAATGCGATCAGCCAACTCTGAGGAAAGGATTCATTGCTCGCTTAGCCACTCAGTCAACATGCGAATATGAGCAAGTATTGGTACGCCTTCCTCAATATCTTTTTCTTGTAGATCTGGTTGGGTGTCATCTTGAAACGAGCTGGATCCTTTACCCAATCCTTCATAATGTCTCTAAAGTTACCTCTGATGCTGGGACAACTGAATGGAGGACTCATGACAGTCACGGGCTCTGACATCTAATACATATCATCATAATCTTGTGCCTAGAAGGTTGCAAACTTCATCACACTGACACTACTCAAGGTCATCATCTCGGGGTCAATGTGAAGATGATCCTGTGAATCATTTTTGCGCATCAGAACGCAGGGTATCTGCATGCAATCTAGTACAAGCCAGACTTGTGAATGTTCACGTACACCTGACGGTCTTCAAGGTCTTCCCCAAAAGTGTCTATGAATGTTTCATTAATCTCTTTCCACTTCAGTTTGACGTCCTTGTCTAGATACAACTTCGTATCTTTGTAGATAGGCAGACTAGAGGACACCTGCTCAACTGTTGCTCCATCTGCAACTCCATCAGTGTCCTATGATCCTGTTCTCTTAGAATCCATTGAGATAGATGAACACCTGAAAGATATGGGAACAATCGGCATGCATGGCAAGAAATATGTCAGTGGAAACAAAGCAAATCTGGGGAAGGACACAACACACACCTGTGACACTAATGAGCAAGATTGCACAAATTTTACTAGGAGGCTGGGTGACTGGCTGCCAGAACTGTGCAAAAGGCAGTCTGGGAGGCAAGACTAGTTGTTGGATCTACGAAATGCACATTCCAGTCAGGCAGCTGGCTACTAGGATTGTGCTATATGCAATTCCAGCTAGGAAGGACTATTGGTCTAAGGACATATTTGTGCAATTTCTTGGGCCAAACAGCCACTATCCTCCAGAAATGTGTAAAATAGTCCTAGAGGCTAGTATTTGGTAGTAATGTGCATTCCTGGAGAGGAAGGTGAGCCTTCCTTCCCTAGATTGCACAATGTAGCCTTGGTGAAGGTAGAGCCCCAGCCAAGGTTGGCCCAACTCGCCGACGGGAAACTTGTTGGCATTATGATACATATGTTGTACTTGATGGCAATCCAGTCATCTCATATGATAAATTATAGTGCAACAAAGTTCATGCACTTTCATGCAGAGAAAAGTTCACGCATTTTCACGCAGAGAAAAGTTCCTTTCATGCAGAGAAAAGTTCACGCACTTTCATGCAGAGAAAAGTTCACGCACTTTCATGCAGAAAAAAACGTACACACATGGGAAATCTTATGGTTGGTTCATGGTATTAGTCTAACTGTTTTTGATCCTATGGTTTTGGTCTGTGGTATTTAGTCCTTAGTATTTGAACCTATGGTTTTGGGCCATGGTATCTCGTCATACGTGTTGATCCCAAGTATTGGGTCCATGGTATTGAATTGTTATGGTTTTTGGTCCGTGGTATTGTGAAAGGCCTAAGGCTATAAAAGAGGAAGGAGATCATTTGGCAAGGCATCTTCTGAATTATTGAATA
>APFE031548372.1:84080-94817 GCA_000404065.3 Pinus taeda
AGTGAATGCATGGTGACACTAAGTGATATCAAAAGTGATTGATAGTGCATGCAAAACATGAATGAAAGATTCAACAAACAAATCAACATTCATGTGGGTGAGGCAGTTTTCCAGTTGGGCGAATGTCCATGCAAAACAGTTTCATGCATGTGATAGTAGTGAGATAGCAACGAAAACATAAACAAAGCTAGGAAAAGCTAGTACACATGTAAATGACAGAAAGCATTCAAACAAATCAAGCAAACATCACTCACACAAGCAAATACACAAAATGCGATAGAAATACTGAAAAAGACAAGTTAAGGCCACTTACCCATGAATAGTTGATCCAGAAGTGTCAAAGAGTCATGGATGTGTTGTGGGATGTCAGAGCTCCAAGATCAATGTGAATTAGTGAGCCCTGATGCGTCAAATAAATAATTTTGGTCTCATGACGCGCATGCCAAAAATCTAGGAAAAAGCGACACTTGGAGGGAAACTTCTAAAACAACTTTGCATCTAACCCCTAGCTACTAAAAATAGCTCCCTGAATCAAGGGATGCCTTTTGCATGTTGTCTCTTACTATTATGGGAAGAGCAAGTCATGGATGCATGCAAGTCAAGTCTCCTTGGTCCCGGATGGAATTGGTCAACCAGATTGTTCATGCATGAAGTTGCTCAACTACTTGGGAAAAAATGTGCATTCCTAGCTGGGAGTTGGCCTGACTTCCCAGGAGGATTTCACAATTTATGGGCAGAGTGGTTGATTGTTGCCTAGATTTGTTCAAATCCTAGGCTGAGCAGCCTGCTAGGGAAAATTGCGCAAATCCTAATGGGAGTGTTGGCTGGTAGGATTGTGCAATCCTGGAGCCCAGCAAGATGCCAAAGAGGATTGCGCAATTTCTGGAGGGAAGGTTGGTTACCCTCTAGAAATGCGCAATTCTCAAAGGGAATTTTCTCAGCCTGCAGCTGGACCAAGTCCAGGTGAACAACCAATGAGGGGAATGGACCAACTGTGATCAACAGGCTCCCTTTGTGCGAGGAAAACACTAAAGCCTGAGTACTTGACGAAGCAAGACAAAGTGTTGTGAAAGGTTGGTAGGGAGGCTCCAAAATAGGCTAAGGCGAAATTTTGGAGGGTGGTTGTAGTGACTACAACACTTGGCGACACATTGGTAGAACTCTAGCTCTCTTAATGGAAGTTGTTCATGAACAACAAGTCTAACAACTCTGGAAGTATTGTTCATCTCTCAGCTCATCTTGGCTTCACACTAGCTTGATTGTAAGATGTAGCATCTGCCAAACCCTTGGTCGATTGACACACATTCCAAGCCAAGGCAACACAGTTTTTTCGATTGGGGTAAAGGGGTATATAAGTGCATAAGCAGTATAGTCACCAGAATCTTAGGTTCATCTCTGGTGTTTCTCCACTGCCAGCAGGCCTGGAAAGTACCTTGGTGGAGTCACATAGGAACACAAGCACAGCTTCGCTACCAGCGAGCCTGGTCAGTACCCTGTTGGCATTATGACACAGGTTTGGCACTATGAAACAGGTGTTGTCCTTGATGGCAACTCACTCAGATGACAGATCATAGTTCAGGATCACAAAATGAAGGAAAAATAGGTATACGTAGGTTCCCGTTGACCAAACCACATATACAAGCGGGATTGCAGACCAAAATGCACGTATGTGTATACACGCACTTTCATGCAAGGAAAAGCGCGTACATGTTGGAAAACTTGGTTTTGGTCTGTGGTATTTGGTCCATGGTATTTTGACCCATGGTATTGGTCCAAGGTATCTTGTTCAAAGTGTTGACCCCAGGCATTTGGTCCAAGGTATTGATTCTAAGTGGTTTTGGACCATGGTATTGAGTAAGGCCTAAGACTATAAAAGGAGGAGGAGATCATTAGGCAAATACTCTCAAGGATTGAATATCTAAGGAAGAGAAAGATCTAGAATATTAGTTATTAGGTTATGGTGCATAGCTAGATCTGAATCAAGGAGGAACCTGAGCGCTTGAAGAAGGATAAGTTCTGTTGATGGGTCAAGATCTTAAGGCTTGAAGAGAAGTATCTTTGTGTGGTTTTTATCTTTTATGTAAATAATTGGTGCATGTCGTAATGTGTAAATTTGATGATCTGGGTATAACTGATGTATGAGTAAGTTGTAAACGTTAAATCATGTTTTACAGATCTGTACGCAGGTTCAAGATAGCAAAGGAGCATATACACATTGGTTCAGCATTTCAAAATAGCGTATACACAAGTTTGCCTTCATATAACAGTGTATGAATGCAGGTTCGACACATTGAAGTAGCGTACGTCTCATAAAATATGCTTTAGCTACTTCTATTTGTTGTTGCAGTGTTCTAGGTTTTGGATTGGGTTTTGGTTACTGTTACTGTATTTTGGTTACAACATTCAGAAAAATGATTGTTTGATTCAGTTTTGGTTGGTGCAAAGGAGATTGGTTAATGCAGATATATTTGATGTTTGATTGATGTTATTAATGGATCTAGTCTGAAATTTTATGAAATGTGGTCCCTAGAAGAAAAGAGAAGGTTGTAGCCTTCTATAGGTCAGCGCCTACATACTCGTAAACACATCAGCTAGTGCAAGAGCTAAGGGGGTTATAGCTCCCTTCCAGGAAAAGCTAGAGAACGAGAGAAGGTTGTAGCCTTCTACAGGTAGAAGCCTGCATACAAGTATAAGGCTGCAGCAGTACAAAACTTGTAAAAAGAATTTTCTTATTAAAGAAAGATAGAGACGATTGCAACAGGTGGTTTTCACCCACATTGGGTTTCCACCTTATATCTTGTGTTCATGTGTGTGATTTCTTGTTCTGTTTACTACATCTGATTACTGGTTATATGGTTCTGATACACAGATTAAAGATCAACTAACTAAATTATAAGTTTGCAAGGCATACGTTGGTTGCTCTAAACACAGTTGCGTATACACGCAAGTTTCATTATCAGAAGTAGCGTATATAAATCTATTTATGGAAATGAAATATTGTTAAAGTGCTAATACTGATTCACCCCTCCCTCTCAGTATTATTTCCAACATACCCTAGTGAAGTTACTTGCATCACCTCCCTACACAGGAAGCCTTTCTCTTCTTTTGTCTTATTCATTTTTCATTTTGAATTTTTGACTTTTCATTTTTTATTTTTTTTATTGTGCATAACACTTATTCATTTCAGAGGTGGAAGAGGGATCCCAACTTATTGAGAGCAGAAGAGGTTGTTCCAGTAGAGAAGTAGTTTATTGTATCTCTGACATGCATGTTAAGGTTTTCCCCTTTACCTTACTCTACTTGACTGAGATGACAAGGGTTAACCGAAAAACAACCGACTAGAGAAGGTGACACTAGTTAGCATGCAAGCATTGTGTTATCACCAAGGTTCACTTCGAACAGTACGTATTTTCCTTCAACGTATCATGGACTAAAAGTCACAAGCTCATCATACAGAGGCAAGATGATAGATAACCAAGTGGTTATAGTTGTACAAGCCCTCTTGTACTTTACCCAGCTCGCTTCAAGATTCATACATGGTTTCATGCAAAACTAACCTATGAATGAAAAAAACGACTAACAAACAACAAAGAAAAGCAAGAGCAGAAGAAAAAGTGAAAGAAAAGCAAGTAAGAAAACAAGCAAACAAAACACATAAGCAAACAAGCATGCAAGAAAACAACTGGAAGCAAACACTACTCCTACTCCTACACTAACGGTGCATGGGTCTAATCATGTGCATCGCTAAGTGATACTTCCAATGCAGTCACTAGCACATTGGTAGACCCATGTTGGTGAAGGCTTGGTCCGTGAGCAAGCCAATTGTGTGACTCAACAAACAAGAAATATATAGCAATGAAGACAGCCACACTTTGTGTTTCAAAGTGCCCACAGGACATAAGTGAGTACAAGTGCATGGCGAACAGTCTGTGGACTTATCATGGTGTTGTGTGACACTAAGTGAGACTTTGAAGCATAAGCACACTCTTGAATATGACATGTAAGGAAACGAAAGAAACAAATATAACTTGTGTCATGAACGAGTGCTTACAACGTAAGACTCCTCCAATGCATGAACAATGGGATCATGCAGTGCGAGTGGAGGAAGTGTGATCTATGTGTGAGATGGATCTTCAATGCATACAGACGAGTGATGATGATCCTTGTGTTATTGAACAGTTTCATGATTGGAAGTGAGACTAACCCCAAGAGGGCGAGGGCCTGACATAACCATCAACTCAAGCTGAAGTGCCTCAATAGTCTTGGGTGTCTCAACTTCACCATCGGGTAGATCATCATAAACCGGTGGCTTCGAAAGATCAACTGTGATAGAGACATGATCGTGATAAAAAATGGAAGTAAATGGATCACGACCACCACAATCAGAAAAATCAATGAATTTTCCGGCATCCTCATGATCAAATGAATCAAATAGAGGGGTAGATGAAAAACAAACAAACTCATCATCTGTATCTCTGGAAAAGACAGATGAAGGATCAAGTGGATTTTCAACGAATAACTTATCCTCTCCATTGTTGAATGATGGACCAACATCTAGTGAGTCCTACGATTGGTCAACAATGGTTGAATCCGTGGATGAAGACACACATGCAAAATCATGGATGACAGGTTCACCAAAGAGGTTAGGAAAGAATGGAGGGGGCTCGGACGGAAGGGAGTCATCCTTCGCTGAGTGTTGATGCTCAAGCTCCCACTCATACTCTTCATGAATGACGTCACATGTTGGTTGTGCAACACCAACTCCGTTAATGGATTTTTCCTCGTTCACAACAAGTGAAGAGTCCAGCATGGACGAACACAAGACAACATCATTCGGAGGAACACCCGAGTGTGAAGATGGAGGTCATAGACAAGAATGCATATGAGAACTCAAAGGACTCCCAACCAACTCTACGCAAAAATTGAGTGAAGTGGTGTTGGGAGAGTGTGAAAGGTGAACAAGTGTGTGAGTATGCTCTTCATCATCACTTGGCAATGGTGGAGTTGTTGAATGAGGGGGAGGTGGATGGTCAGTTGAGATGGTGTCTGCATCCACATGATATTGCGCAGCTCCATCAATGAAGAATGTTGAGTGAGGCTTGATTTCAAGCTTTCTCTTAGGACAGGCAGATATCTTAAGGCAATACTCGAACCGGTCCCAAAGATAAGAAAATTTCATCTGGTTCCTTGGAGGTTGAAATTGCAAGTCATGGAAGTGCTGCCAAAAATCAATAACTGATTCATGAAGAGCCCTTCGTTGTTGTAACAATTTCCAATCAATATGGTCTGGATCAAAATGATAAAATGTGTCTTCAATAAGATCACATAAGTGCTCAAATGAGTGCACGGTGTCAGCTGGTAGGCTGAGCAACCAACGAAATGGAGATTCGTGAAGTGTGTATGCAAGCAGCAAACCAGCTTGTTCGTCAAAAAACTCATCTTCCTCATGAATCATGGAAATAAAGTTATGTAAGTGCTCAGGCCAGGCCACTTCGCCTTCACCATCATACATGTGAGTGGACAAGAGATTGTAAAGCTTCCCCATGATGGAGACATCTTCACGATTTGAAAAACACCGCGGAGGAAGAAGAGTGAAAGACTCCATGAAAGATGTGCAAAGGTTCAAAACTAGATGAGAGGACACAGCTTGTCATCAGGCCCTCCTTCTAGCGCCAGAAATGTTGACAGTGCTAGACCCACCAACATGTCAAAGGGATCTCCTCGGTAAGAAGTCCAAATTAAACCTCAAACCATTTGGTGTAGGAGTCCCAGCAGTGGGTTGTAAGGTAATGCCTTGACCACGATGTCGCACAAAGGAAAGTAAGATAACTCTGTCAGTAGCAAGGGTGTGACCGCTGTAGTGAGTCAAGGAAGATGCATGAAAGGTTCTAACACAAAGGGGGTGAGATGAGTGCGCCCCTTGATAACCTGTATCAGTACTCAGCTAGGAAGGGAACATACGAGCAAATATGCATCACAAGTTGGAAAGAAGAAGAGTCAACAATCCAAAGTGATGGTTAAACCAACAACACATTTGCAACACGATTCTTATAATTTCATATGAATCAATTCATACACAAATGTGTAAGTTAAACAACATAAATCATTAAGGAAACTGGAACAGTCCAACTACAATAACAACATATGCATGAAAATGTCTTGGCTCTTATTACATAAAGAAGTGTAAGTTCCAATCATACAATACATCCATGTAAACCTGCTAGCCCCATCAATGAAACGTTACAGCCACATCCACCTGCTCCTCCAAAGAGATGAACTAGCTCCACGCAGTGGAGAAGCCAAGGCGTGTTACAATACTGTCCAAGCGTTCTTCACGATAGTCTTAATAGAAGCTTGGCTGACCAAAAGCATATACAATGAGTTATGAGTGACTATTTATAGCAAAGGGTGGGATGACCCTTGACATTTCCCTTTGTGACCATTCAACTCCCCTCATGACTCTTCACCTACTTGATGACTGTTACATCCACTATTGAGACTTGACTTACACCTGAAATGACTCAACATTACAATGCACATGTGCCCATGTGAATAATGGCTTGAAAAACCCAAATTAGACATCATTCTGACCTAGACAACTATAGAAGTCCAATTGCTCGACATCCTCATGTTGATCAATAGTAACATATTGATGCCAATATTGGTAGTCCTTGATAGTGTCTTTGTGTTCCGCTGGGACATTTTTCTGAAACCTGAACCTTGCCCCCATAACATCCGAGTACATTGCTCAGGCTCCTTTGTCAAACTCGTTTGAAATCATGTGCATCATTGTTTTCTATGTGGCCGGACCAGCAACATACTTACGCATGATGTCTACACTGATAGGAAATTTTGGGTTGGTGGCGGTGTGCATAAACTCGTCGAAGTACAAGTCAAGCTCCTGTCGTACCTAATTCTTTGTCTTCGCCTGGGTGAGAGTCCCAAGTGATGGGATCGCATGTGTGTGCACCACAACATCCATGCTCTTGAATACTCGTTCATGGGAACCTTGTATGCTAGTGATGAGTTGCAATAGGTCATCATAGTTCCAGATCTAACTCTGAATACATGCTTGCAGCTCAACTGCATTGGCACTCATCATCTTTGGCAAGTGAAGTGGGGCTCCCTTGTACTTCATCATCCATGCTTGCATTTTATCAACAACAGCACGTATGTTCTTCAAGATGCATTCTCTTCTCACGCATCGATGCTGCCATCCGTGGAGATAGATGACTTCTTGTTGCACGGTACCAAACTTGGAGTACAATGCTCACATAATTGTGTCAAAGGACAATAATTCATCTAGTATTCCCTTCTTCAGTTCAGCTCGTGCGGACATTGTCACCAAGTCTCCTCCTTGCTTGGCCACATGTAGTTCCTTCACCATTCGCTCATTCTCAGCTATGAGGAAACAACACTTGAGCTAGTGGCTTCGGCATACACTCTGGTTGCATCGGCTAAAGCAGTTGGATGCTTGTGCACATCAGTCATGATCACTTGTTCTTCAACTTCAACTTGCGCAGGAGATGTTTGGTCCTCCGTAGTCGGTACTCTGTGAGGTTGCACAACTCTGTGATGAGATTTTTCAAAGGATATGTTGTGCATCTCTGCTTCCAGCTGATCACCAAGGATCTCAGTGCCTCATTGGTCATTTGAGACTTGCTCATCATCTGGATGCATTGAAGCGGGTGATTCAACCTCTTTGTGGTGAGGCATGAGGTAAATGTCCTGTTCCGACTCCTTCTGCTCCATGTATACATCCAATTGTTCAAGTGCCTATTCTATCTCATGAGCAAAGTCTTGCCCCTACGATGGTTCACCATGTTCGCCTGATGCCAGCTGTTCAGATGAATCAACTACTTGTACGGGTGCTGCTTTGTCTGTCTACACATGATGCGACCCTATTGTATTTGCTACTGTTGCGCTTCCTTCTCTTGTTGGCACAGCTCTTGTTCTTTCTGAAGTTTCTCTCTCAGCTCATGGAACTCCTTCTCTGCTTCTTCCACTCTCTTTGTATCCCTCTACCTTGGTGCGATTTGCTTGTTGCATTGCTACCTCTTCACCTAAATAGCCATAGTTTCTTGTTCTACAAGTGGATCTACTCGAAACTTGAAGCTTTGCTCCTCCTCCATGCAGTCGAAAATCTTCCTCTTCCCTTTTTCGCGCATAGGTATGCTTGGATATGTTGCCTTTGTTGTTGTTGCTACTACTGCTACTATTGGTGCTCTCTGTGATGCTGCTTCATGCTACTTTGCTAACCACTCTATGGAAAAGTTGACTTGTTCATTGGTTCTAGAAGAATTATAGCAATACCTTCATGAGTCTTCCTCGGCCCAATGAAATGCCCCATGGATCCAGTTGAACTGAACTCTCATGCAGTGATCCTTCACAATGCAGTGTGGGTCATACGGGTTGAAGCTTTGGAGGTCGAAAGGGTACTTCTTCATCTGTTCTGCTTCAACATCTGCTTGCTTAATACTCTAGATCTCATATAACCCAATCCACAATAGAAAAGTGGGCCAAGGTGCCTTCTTCTTCCGCTACAGTCTAGCTATCAATCCTACTGAGATATGATACGCTACTTCCTGCATGACAAGTATGTCCAAGGAAAACTTTGGCAAAACATGTGGATACTTCTCCGCACTGAACATTCAGATGAAAGTGTCGGATGGTGGGGCATACCAATCTGCAATGCCTAACAACACCTCCATTTCTTCCTTTGACATGCAGGGTGGATCCTCTTCAAATATTATCCTGTATACTAGGGTGACAAAATGGTCAGAAAATCGTATGATTACTCCCCTGAAGCTACACTCGGACAACAACTTGAAATATGTGTTCAAAACAGTCTCCACCAGTGACCATTCCCACTCCAAGCCTGGGAACTCATGTCGGGCACAGACTGCATCTAGGATGTAGGTAGACATGTAAATGTCTGTATGCATACCCTCGGGTGACTGTCGAGCCTTCGTGATTTGTTCCTTCAGCTGATGAGCTAGTATGTTGGACTAGTTGCATGGTCTTCCTTCTCTAGCCAGTGGTCCAATGTGATTATCCAACTCTAAGGAAAGGTTTCAGTGCTTACTTGGCCACTCAGTCAACATGTGAATATGACCAAGTATTGGTACGCCTTCCTCAATATCTTTTTCTTGTAGATCTGGTTGGTTGTCATCTTGAAACGAGTTGGCTCCTTTACCCAATCCTTCATAATGTCTCTGGAGTTACCTCTGATGACGGGCAAGCTGAATGGAGGACTCATGACAGTCATGAGATCTAACATCTAATACATCTCATCATAATCTCATGCCTAGAAGGTTGCAAGCTTCGTCCCACTAACACTTCTCAAGGTCATCGTCTCGGGGTCAGTGTGAGAGATGATCCAGTGAATCATGTCTACGCATGGGAACGTGGGGTATCTACATAAAATCCGGTACAAGCCAGACTTGTGAATTTTCATGTACACCTGACGATCTTTGAGGTCTTCCCCAAAAGTGCCTGCGAAAGTTTCATTAACCTCTTTCCACTTTAGTTTGATGTCCTTGTCTAGATACAGCTTTGTATCTTCATAGATTGGTAGACTAGAGGACACCTGCTACCTTGTTGCTCTAGTTGCAACTCCATCAGTGTCCTATGATCCTATTCTCTTAGAAGCCATTGAGACAGATGAACACCTCAAATATCTGGTAACAAACAGCATGCATGCAAGAAATATGTCATTAGAAACAAAGCAAATCCGAGGAAGGACACAGCACATACCTGTGACACTGATGAGCAAGATTGCGCAAATTTTACTCAGAGGTTGGGTGACTGGCTGCCAGAACTACGCAAAAGGCATTATGGGTTTTATGGTAGGTGGGACTGGCTACTGGATCTATGAAATGTGCAATCTAGTCAAGCAGCTAGCTGCTGGGATTGCGCAATGTGCAATTCCAGCTAGGAAGGACTGCTGGCCCAGGGATAGATTTGCGTAATTTCTTGGGCCAAGCAGCCACTGTCCTCCAGAAATGTGCAAAACAGTCCTAGAGGCTAGTGTTGGGTAGGAATTTGCATTCCTAGAGAGAAATGTGAGCCTTCCTTTCCCAGATTGCGCAATGTAGCCTTGGTGAAGGCAGAGCCCAGGCCAAGGTTGGCTCGACTCGCCAACAGGGAACTGAAAGCAAATAAAACAGTGAATGCATGGCGACTCTAAGTGATAGCAGAAGTGATTGATAGTGCATGAAAAACATGAGTGAAATATTCAGCAAACATATCAACATGCATGTGGGTGAGGCAGTTCTTCAGTTAAGAGAACGTCTGTGCAAAACAGTTTCATGCATGCGACAGCAGTTGTAGGTTTCAACCCCATATAGAAATTACCTGCATATGAATTCTAAAACACAAAAAATAAACAATGCGATAGCATAACACATAAAACACATATACACAGAGATTTTCCCCTGGATCCCAAAAGTGGGACTACTAGCTTTATTTTTCATTATGTTCCTTTCAATTTTATAATACATATTTATACATGTCGAAGCATCCAATACCATGGACCAAAAACCATCATGGCCAATACCATGGACTGAAAACCATCACGTCCAAAAAACATGTGCGAAAATCATGCACAAAACCATAGGTGGGTTTGCCCAACTTAACATAGGGTCCAAAACCAAAAATTTTCGGGCCGCTTCTTCGGACCCCATAAAGTGGGGTTACGAGTACACCTCAAACCCCCTGTGACCCCCCCCCCCCCCC
>APFE031548372.1:99364-137501 GCA_000404065.3 Pinus taeda
AAATTACCTGCATACGAATTCTAAAACAGAGAAAATAAACAATGTGAGAGCATAACACATAAAACACATATACACAGAGATTTTCCCCTGTATCCCAAAACCGGGACTACCAGCTTGATTTTTCATTAAGTTCCTTTCAATTTTATAATACATGTTTATACATGTCGAAGCATCCAATACCATGGACCGAAAACCATCGTGTCCAATACCATGGACCGAAAACCATTGCGTCCAAAAAACATGTGCAAAAATCATGCAAAAAACCATAGGTGGGTCCGACCAACCTAACATAAGGCCCAAAACCAAAATTTTCCAGGGCGCTGCCCCGAACCCCATAAAGTGGGGTTATGGGTACACCTCAAACCCCCTCTATCCCCCAGTTAACTACGTGGGCTATTCGTGGAAATAATATAACACAACCCAACAGCAGTGAGATAGCAACGAAAACTGAAACAGAGTTAGGTCAAGCTATTACACATGTAAACGACAGTTAGCATTCAAGGAAATCAAGCAAATAGCACTCACACAAGCGAATACACAAAAAGCAACAAAAATGTTGAAAAAGACAAGTTGAGGCCACTTACCCGTGAATAGTTGATCTGGATGTGTCAAAGAGTCTTGGATGTGATGTGGGATGTCAGAGATCCAAGATCAATGTGAATGAATGAGCCTTGATGCATCGAATAAATAGGTTTGGTCTCATGACGTGCATGCCACAAATCTAGGAAAAAGTGACACTTGGAGGGAAACATCTCAGACAAATTTGCATGTAAACCCCAGCTACTAAAAATATCTCCCTGAATCAAGAGATGATTTTTGCATGTTGTCTCTTTCTATTCTAGGAAGAGAAAGTCATGCATGCATGCAAGTCAAGTCTCCTTGGTCTCGAATGGAACTGGTCAACCAGACTGTTTATCCATGTAGTTGCTCAACTGCTTGGGAAAAAATGTGCATTCCTGGTTGGGATCTGGGCTGACTGCCCAGGGGGATTGTGCAATTTCTGGCCAAAGCAGCTGATTGTTGCCTAGATATGCACAAATCCTAGGTTGAGCAGCCCTGCTGGGGAAATTTGCGCAAATCATACTGGGAGTGTTGGCTGGTAGGATTGCACAATCTTGGAGCCTAGCAGGCTGCTAGAGAGGATTGCACAATTTCTGGAGGGAAGGATGGTTACCCTCCAGAAATGCACAAATTTCAAAGGGAAGTTGCTTAGCCTGCAGCTGGACCAAGTCCGGGAAAACATCATGTGAGGGGAATGGACCGACTGTGATCGACAAGTTGCCTTTCTACGAGGAAAACACTGAAGCTTGAGTACATGATGAAGCAAGACAAACTGTTGTGAAAGGTTGGTAGGGAGGCTCCAAAATAGGCTAAAGCAAAATTTTGGAGGGTGGTTGTAGCCGCTACAACAAGATGTAAGGGATTCATTGATTTTCCTTGCTCCGTGTGATGATATAACTTCATTCATATAGTGTTCCCTTTATCAGAACCTCGTTTCAGTTGTCAGAAAGCTTAAAGCAACTAGCCTTCATGGAATCGAAGTATATAAAAGTGATGGAAAAGTAGCTGGTAAGGTCTTTGATGTGCAAATGTTTTGACTGTTCTGATTATTTATTTAGGAGCGAGCTTTGAGAATGGTCACTGCATTTTCTTATGTCTTTGTAGTTTAAATTTGATTTAATCGAAGTTAAAACCCCTTCTCCTATAAGTAGTTGTAGCTACAATTACTGCATCATCAAAGAAACTTTATTGTTTGGTTTGAATGTATTATGTCTCTACCTTTCAATCATTTGTCCTGGCTATTTTCTCACTCTGGTATAATATTTTTTTCTTACTCTTGTATAATATTTTTTCCTATAGGGGCATAACCAAATATTAGTTCTATTATGTAATCTCTAAAGTGTGGTGGAGGAATACCATGAAGAGGTTATTGAAAAAAGTTATATCTATTTTCTTTAGGTTTCCATTTTGAATTTCATTAGCAGTATCATCCATTGAATACTAGTGTAAAAAATAGGCTTGGGTTCCCTTCTTAATCATATTTTCCAAGGATTATATCTTATTTCTTTGGGTTTCCATTTTAATTTTCTTTGGCAATATCAACCATTGAATACTTTTGTAAAAAATATGCTCGGTATCCCTTCTTAATCATATTGAAGCATTATATCTAGTTACTTTGGGTCACGATTTTGATTTTCATTAGCAGCATTTTCCATTAAATATAGTGTAAAAAATAGTCTTGGGATCCCTTCTTAATCATATATTCCATTCCATTGGATGACATTATTTGGTGAGGGGGATAGTTTATTCCTTGAAACTTGTACTTTCTGCCATTTATAAAAAGTCTTCCAAATTTTTATTATAAATTTGACCCAACCATACCAAGTGTGGCTAATTATTGGGCTCCTAAGACAATGTCTACACTTATAATTGGCATAACATACATAGAAGACTTTAATTTGTTTCCATTAATAGATAATTCCACCTTATGGAAGTTTTTGTCACATGAAGTAGTCTCATTCCTAAGAATTGAGACTTAAAATTAAGAGGCATGGTAAACAAATATGTTTAATTACTTCAATATCCTTGTATCTATAAAGTAATGTCAATTATTGCTATCTATAAGAACTTCCATTTTATTTTTCTTAATGTAGCTATAAAATTGAGGAGTTTAGGGTTGAGAAATACATGTCATTGCGGTCATATATAGTCTTGGAGTATTGTCAAATTTCTAGATGCCGAATTCATCAGAGTTAGTTTCTATGTTAGAAGATGCATCTCCAACTTCTTCGTCACTGTCACTATCATTTTTTTTATTTTTTTTATTTTTTTCATATAGGTAGAATTTTTTGTTCTTATACTTAGGTACAAGAGTCCAATTAGGATCATTGCATCTAGAACATTTACACTTATCCTTATTTTCATTTTGATGGTGAGATACTTTGGTGAGGAGGAATATTCTTCAAACTTGATTTTTCCAGTTGGAAATAAAGGAGTTTGTTTATGAAATATTTGTTTTTCTTCAATGAGATTGGTTTTTGACAAACTAATTCGATGTATTTGATATCTAGTACTTGAACTTTATTCTATATGCTCATTTTTAACCTAGTAATGGAAATTTGTAGAAGGAACTCATCAAATATGTCATATATGTAGGTGGCTAATACATGGAGCTCATTAAAAAATTCATCCACTATCCAAGTTTGTTGCAAGCGAGTAAGCTTGGTGAAAAAATTGTCTTCTTCTATATCCTGAAATCATTTGAATTTTTTTTCTTGAAGGTGCCCCAATCTCTCACCAATCCTTCCTAACATTTAGATTCCCACCATAGGAGCCATTCACAAGCATTTTTGTCCAGGTACATCAATGTAATGTTGATTTTGTCATCTTCATTCATATATTGTGCCCTTTATCAGTACCTCGTTTCAGTTTTCAGGCAGCTTAAAGTAGGTGGCCTTCATGGAATTGAAGCATATAGAAGTGATGGAAAAGAAGTTGGTAAGGTCTTTGATGTGCAGATGTTTTGACTGTTCTAATTATTTATTTAGGAGAGAGCTTTGAGAATGGTCACTGCATTTTCTTATGTCTTTTTAGTTTAAATTTGATTTAATCAAAGTTAAAACCCCTTCTCCTATAAGTAGTTGCAGTTATGATTATTGCATCATCAGAGAAACTTTCCTATTTGGTTTGAATGTATTATGTCTCTACCTTTCAGTCATTTGTCTTGCCTATTTTCTTACTCTAGTATATCATATGAAATATGATTTCATGAATTAGATGATGCTTACAAGTTATTGAAGCTTGGAGACTATGATTTTCATGGAAGAGCTGGCCTTGATGAAACTGATTTAGGAAAAGTAAATATTCTAGATTCAGCAATGCATGAATTTCTCAAGGTAGCTCAGCCTATTTCACATGAAGCTATTAGGAATATCTTACTCAGCTTTGCCGAAGAGAGCAAGAGCATTGGCTTTGATTCCCTTGACAAGTACAAATGTTTAAAAGGTGACATGCATCTCAGAAATAACACCCTGGGTGACAAGGAAAAGATTGTAGCTTTGCATCTATCTTCTTGGTTGACCAAAGAAGAAATGTTATTCGTTGAAGAGGAAGCCATCAAATTAAAACTTTCATACATTGTTATTTGCGATAAGGGGAAAGAGACTTTTGTTGTTAGTAGATAGCCTCCAATTTTATTCTATGATAATTTTATGAATGATGTTGCATGTGTCCACATTTGATCTCCATTCACTTGTTGAAGCCCTGCATTAGGGCTAGTAAGATGTTCACTAGTTTACAAATGTCAGGCATCATTTCAATACATCAAATATTTTTGTTTTCATTGAATTCAAAGATACATTAGTAATGTTATTTTGTCTTGGAAATACTAAATTATTTTGTTCTGAGATCACCTAGTTTGAGTTGTTCATTGCAGCCACCATTTGATCCTTTAACAAGCATTTGAAATTCAAAGCGTAATAAAGCTCTTGTAGTTTCTTTCCGGAAGAATATTGCTACAAGCCAATGAATATTAATATGATTAAACTAGATGTTGCACTTGGTACCATAGGCCTTGTAATAGGGTTGTACTCCATTTCAGTCTATGGCAGTAGATTGATATCTAACTACTTCATGTACAATGACAGATGATATAATATACTACCCACATAACTTTAACTTATAATCTTCTAATAGATCATGTAATGAAGAAATGTTTATCTTTGAAAAGCTATGGAACCACGTCGTACAACTTGATAATTAACATGAATTTTGAATCTATGACTTTGCACAACGCTATGTTATAATTTGGTGTATGGTCTTAGTGACAATCACCTAGCTCTAGGTTGTTTGAGGCCCTTGGTAAGGATCCTCTATTCATATGATGGAGTAAACAACCTACTTGTATATTGATTTATATTGGATTTAGATGGTTGAATGCAACATGGTATATATATTAATGGTCTTGGAAAGGGAATTGATGGTGCAAGAGTAGAGAACATTTTGGATGCTGCTTATATCACACTCAACAAGAATTCTTTACCAGGTTACATGAATTTTTTCTTTCTATATTTAGATGTAAGGGATTCATTGATTTTCCTTGCTCCATGTGATGATATATCTTCATTTCAGACCTTACATTTTCAGGTGATAAAAGTGTTATGGTTCCTGGTGGTATTCACATAGGGACTCCTGCATTAACCACCCATGGGCTTCTTGAGGATGACTTTATTAAGTTTGTATATTTTATCCACGAGGGGGTGTAGATAGCCATTAAGGCTAAGGGATCTGCGCAAAGTATTAGACCAACAATAGGTTTGCAGAGGCATTAGATCCAACATATATATTTAAACCAAAAATAGGTTTGCGGAGGCATTGTGGATGATATTAGATGCAGAAACTAATGTTTGGTTTGCACCAAACATCATGGTAAATAATAATAATGATTGAGTAGATTAGTTAATAGGCTAGAATTGAACCCAAATAAGGGATCTTGAATGTAGAAACACTATGGCAATCATTGTTAGTGTTTCACGGAATGTCGAGCGTAGATTCCCATTGTTGAAATTGTTAAAAGTGTGCAACAGTGTTGGCACTCCCAACCTTGTATGGTAAGTAGTGATAATGGTTAAGATCAGATTAGAGGACGGGATGAAATTTAACTTATAATTCATTTAATAACAAGGTAGGAAGTAACTGAAAATAAATATTTGAATATTTTTGGTCTAGTGGGATTAAAAAAAAACATTACAAGTAATAATGTTATCCAAAAACAACCATTTGTGGCTGAATGGGTCGTGCTTTGAATAACAATTTCATTGATAAAAACTAAGAAATTATAAATGTCTCTAGTTATTCATGTTACATGCTATAGACAATATGGATGTTGTTGAAATATGTAACTAGGTCTTCATAAGGAAATGTGTAATCATGATTTTATGTAATTGATGTAAAGAAGAAAATAAAATTATTTTGTAATGCTTGAGTCATGGGTGAGGTTCATGAATAGGGTCATAATTATAGTCATGTGTTTCCATAACCATATTTGAGTACCTTTGTTTGAGATGATGGACATTATTTCCCTTCATTCCATCCCTTTTATGTAGGCGTTTGTGAACTCCCATCTGACATCCAATCACGGTATTAATGTTGTTCTTAGCAAACCACATGGGATTGTGTATGTTGAGTATAGTTGAAGAAGGTTTTCATCCATGATGATTTGTGTGATGTATAACCTACAACAATGGAAACAATTGCACTGTATGATTTTCCATGACAATAGTAAGAGCACTTTGATTTGTAATGGAAACACACAATCGTTTTGCAAGAAATATGGTGAATATGAAAAATTCTAATGGGACTTGGAAATGGTGCTTGCTACAATTAGTATGGTGCATCAATAATAAAGAAGATGATGAAATGGAGTATATAGAGAAAGTATGAAATGGAGGATAAGACATGGAGTATGAAGATGATGATTCTTGCAAATAGATACAACAATCCTTCCAATTGTTTTGTTGGTGTAGGTATCTTGGAATGCTTTGTTTCTCAATCTAGTTTGAGATCTTCATTAACCTATTGCTAGTCATATTTAGTGCATGTGTACTTGAAAACACTTATGAACCAAAAGGTTTTTTTTCCTCCTTTTTTTCCTTTCTTTTTTCATTTTTCCTGTCAAGCTATTGTTGCCATTTTCGGTTTTCACTAGTGCCTTACCCCATTTATCCTAATAGAGTTTTCATGAGGAGGAATTCCTTTATTGTAGACTTAAGGTTGCCTCCATGGTGGTTTTCAACCAAAGGTCTAACCCAAGTACTTAATTGATGAGGTTTCCACTTGCTGGATATTATATTATTATTATTATTATTTTCTTTTTCATTTGCAATGCTTTTTATATCTAGGCAGCTTGAGAGAATTTTTACTCTCAACCACACCAAATTGTTAGGATTTGAATATGGTTGTGACTTATTCCTTTTATAGAGGCTTATTGTATATATTTTCTAAAGAGCTATTGCAACAACCCTTGGATTTCTTAGTGATTCTCCATTTTGTACTAGTGATTCACCATGATTTTACAAGATAATATAATCTGTTGAGAGATTATCCATGATTTTAAAAGATAATATAATCTAGTGAGAGATTCGAAAAAAATTGCCTTCCATTTTTCTTATGTATCATGGAGATTCGCCCATTTATTATACATATAAATTTAGGGAGCCTCTTAAAATTTTCCCTGGGTGTTGTGATCTCTTGTGTATGTTTTGTAGCCAAGGAACATCTTTGAAACCTTCCCAATGGTGTTTGGACCATACATCTGGATGGGACTCATACACCAAACAGTGTGAGGTCCAATTGGGATCTCACATCCAGGATATGAACTTACATGTTTGCAGCATCCAACACCATCAACAGAGACATAAGCCTTTCCCCATCTTGAGCAGTTGGAGGAGAATATGGAACCTTATATCCATCTAAAATAGACTACAAACCTTCTGCACCAAAATACATCACATGATTTTTCATTCTTATCTTCTAAAAGGAAAAATGTATTCCATCAAACAAAGGAATTTTGATTGAGCATTTCGTAATGAAACCAGCTCACAAAATAGAAGAAAAGATAGATTAATGACTTGAGAAATAACCTCTTCAAGGGGGAAACCTCCTTTACATCACATAAATGAATAATTCTTGGATGATAAAAATGGAAAGGCCTCCTTTCTATATATGGGAATCTAAGGGATCACAATATAATCAAAGCTTACATAACAATAATAATGTAAGGGCACAACAATAACAATAGTGGGACTCAATGGGGCACAACAATAACAATATAGGGGATACATTAACAATAAAAATAAAGGGACTAAACTATTATTATAGGGACCTAACTTGCCCCTCTCCTTCAAAAAAGGTGTTGTCCTCAACGCTTGAGTAGTTATGGATGCTTCGATATAAAATTATCATCCTCCCATGTGGAATCTTCAGTGGGTAAGTTATTCCACTTAATGAGATACTATGAAAATTATCGATTTTGTATTTGTTGGGTTCTTGTATCAGTGACATCTTCAGGCTCCAATGTGATTTTTCCTTCTTGCTCAAGTTCTGGTAAAATTGTTTGAACTGGGAGCTTGTAACTGATAACCTTCTTTAAGCATGAAACATGGAAAACTGGGTGTACTTGAGAAGATGTAGGCAACTCCAATTTGTATTCCATAGTACCAATATTCTACAACACCTTGTAAGGACCATAGTACTTGGGTGATAATTTATTATCCTTCTTAGCTTGCTTGAGGGACATTTGTTTGTATTGTTGTAGTTGTAAAAACATCTACTCCCCTGTGTCAAAACTTCTTTCATTGCGATGTGAATTTATTGTTGTTTCATTTGGTTTTGCATCAAAGTGAGGTTATCCTTTAAGAGTTGGAGAACTTGTTGTTGATGCTTGATGTGATCTTCCACCACTTGAACCTTATAATTTTCTCTTAAATATGATGTGATGGATGGTGGGTGATATCCATAAAGCTCCAGAAATGGGATCATTTTTTCTACAGTATAGAAGGAATTTTTATACCACCATTTAGCCAGAGGTAACCACTTGACCCATTGTACTTGTTTATCAGATACAAATCAAAAAAGATATCCTTCCAAACATTTTTTCACTATCTCATATTTCCCGTCAAATTTAGGATGATAAGATGAGCTATGAGTTAATTGAGTACCAAGACAAGAAACGAATTTCGTCCAAAATTTTCCAGTGAAAATGGGATCTCTGTCACTTACAATAATCTTTGGGTTTCCATGTATATTTTGAATTGTTTCCATAAGTGCAGTAGCAACTGTATTGGTTTTAAAAGGATGGTATAATGCACAAAAGTGTGCATACTTGGTACGTCTATCAACTACCACCATGATGACACTATTTCCTTCAGACTTGGGTAAACATGTGATAAAATCCATTGATACCTCCTCCCAACGTTAACTTGGAATGGCTAAAGGTTGTAACAGACCTGGGGTCTTAATTGTCTCAACTTTATTTTGTTGGAAAACCAAACATTCTGCCACAAACTTTTGAATATCATATTTAACGCCATCACAAAAAAATCCTTCTTGATCCTGTGATAAGTTTATAAAAATATTGAGTGCCCTCCTAAGGTGGAGGTATGCAATTTCAAAAGAATATTTTTTTTGAGTTAGGAATTCTTACAAAGGCATAAGCGATCTGTGTACCATAATGAATCATTTTTCCATCTAAATGCATCAAAAGTGTTGGAGTCTTGTTGCAACTTTTGAATAAGTGTCCACACCTCTTCGTCATTCTCCCATTCATCTATTGCTTTGGTTATCCAATCAGGTTGGATAACAAAAATGGCACAAAGAAAATATTCCACATCCTCATCGTTTCTTGAGAGTGCATCTGCAACAATATTTTGCTTCCCTTTTATTAGATGATTTCAAATTCATAACCCAACATATTTGTGGCCCAATTTTGCCAATCTTCAGGAGATAATATTTGTTCCAAAAATTATTTAAGATTAACATGATTGGTTTTTACCTTGACATGTCTTCCCATTAGGTAATTTCGTCATTGCTTTAGTGCATGTAGTATTTTCAACATTTCCTTCTCATAAATAGGTTTTTGTAAATACTTTCCTTTGATTGGACAACTTTAAAAAGTAATGGGTCTTCCTTCTTGTAATAAAATAATACCAATTTCATTTCCTGAGGCATCACATTCCACAATAAATATTTTTGTGAAGTCTGGCGTAGCTAAGACCGGTGCTTGACATATTTCCTCTTTAATATGTTCAAAGGCCTTAGTTGCTTCTGGAGTCTAAGAAAATGCATCTGCCTTCAGTAATGTTGTTAGAGGCGTCGCTATTCTCTCATAATTCTTAGAAAACTTGTGATAATATCCAATCAACCTGAGAAATCCTCGAAGATGACTTATGGTTGTGGGGATTTTCCATTCCTTAATGGCTTTAATTTTGTTAGGGTCTACCTTAACACCCTCATGAAATACAATATGACCCAAATATTCCACCTCATGTACTCCAAATAAATATTTGGAGGTTTTTGCATATAATTGTTTCTCCTCCAATAGTTTGAGAACCCTATCAACATGTTGAACAATATCCTTCCAAGGCTTGTTGTAGATTAGTATATCATCAAAAAATACTAACACAAACTTTCTAAGGAAGGGTTTGAAAATGGAATTCATCAAACCTTGAAATGTGGAAGGTGCATTAGTAAGGCCAAAAGGCATGACCAAAAATTTATAACGACCCTCATGAGTTTTGAATGTTGTTTTCAGAATGTCTTCAATCTTCACTCTAATTTGATGATATCCTTAATGAAGGTCCAGCTTGGTAAAATAAATTGCTCCATGTAATTCATCCAACGATTTGTCAATGAAAGGAATGAGAAATTTATATTTAATAGTGATATTTTTTATCTCCCTATAATATAGACACATACGCAGTGATTCATCCTTCTTGTACACCAATACTACCAGAGCAAAGAAATAATTTTGACTGGGTTGAATTATATCGTCCTCTAACATTTCTACAACCATATGTTCAATTTCACTCTTTTGTGAATATGGATATATGTAAGGCCTAATGTTTGGAGGAACACTTCCCGGGATCAAATGAATAGCATGATCATGATCATGAATAGGTGGGAGGTATTTAGGAGTCTCAAATACCTTGGAATGATTGTCCAATACTTTTTGGAGATCTGGAGAAATAGATGATTTCAATGTTTGAATCTCTAATGAGCATAATTGTGAAATTATTCCCCATTTTTCTTTCTTTAGAATCTTTTTCATGCCCTTAGAGCTTATTATATTTCTTGGTTTCCATGTGATACCCCTTAATTCAACTTCCTTTCCTTCCCAAAAAAATTCAAGAAAACTTCTTGAAAATTAAAAGCTATCATCCCAAAAGATTATATCCATTGGACTCCTAGTACAACATCAACACCACCCATTGGAATGGAAAGAATTCAACTCTTCAATTAATATTCCCCCATGGTTAGCTTTATATTATGGCACTTTCCAGAGAAATTTATAGTTCCTCCATTTTCAACCATTCCTTGACACTTCGGTGTTGGATAAAGGAAGCAATCCAATTCCTTGGCTATCTTACAATGAATAAAATTATGGGTACTACCCGAATCAATCAACATTATTACCATTTTCTTCTTGATATATCCTTCTATCTTAAGAGTTTTAGGAGTGGTGATTCATGTCAATGCATTACAAGATATGGTCAGATTCATTTCTTCTTTTTTAGGGGTTTGTTCCTGGTGTATATTCTCCTCTTTCGATGTTTCTTGTTCCTTTTCTCCCTCCTCTTCACAATCTATGTGAAATGATTTATTCTCAGCACACTTATGACCTTTAGTGTATTTTATATCACAATTGTAACAAAGCCCTTTTTCTCTTTTTTCTTCAAATTGTTTTGGTGTCAACGTTGTAGATTGTGGAACGCTAGGATCAAAAACACTTCCATATTTATAGTTGTTTGGTAGACTTCCTTGTTGCCATAATTTTTCTTTCAACTTTTCTTTCCACCCCAAATTCCTTCTCCAATGGATCAGGTTCCCAAAGGTGAACCTCATGTTGGATGTTATCTTTTAAAATACCTATGAATACATCAATCATATGCTCCTCTGGAATATCAGTTACCTTGATATTCAATTTTTGTAAGTCCTCAATGTGTTGCACCATTGAACCCTTTTATTTGAGATTTATCAATTGGCTAAAGAAGGTGTTTCTCTTTGTATCCTCATAATGTGTTATCATTTCCTCCATAAAAATTTACCAAGTGACAAGTGGTTTACTAGAACAAATCCATCAATACCATACAAACAGATTGGGTTCTAAATATAACGATGTAACGAGTACCTTTTGTCTATGTTGCACATCATGGAGATCAAAATATTGCTCCATTTGTAGTATCCATGTTACCATATCTTTGCCATCAAACTTCCTCATATCTATATTTGGAATGTGGTGGGTCTTAAACTCAACATTGAAGTCTCTAAAATCATAATTCATATTATTTTGTCCTCATCATGATTTTCATGGATTACCTTGTCACCACTGGGAAGCTTGCAACTTTGTCAAACCTTCCTTCAAACCTTCCATGTCTACTTTTAAACCTTCCATATCCCATTTTAAACCATCCACGTCTCATTTTATTTTTTTATATAAACCATCCATCTTAACATTCATCACTCCCAATTCATTTTTGGTTTCTCTTTGGGAGAGTGAAATTTGTTGCATTTGGTCCTATAACTTTGATATATCATGTTGCATTTCTTCCTCTTCTTCATGTGCCATATTATAGCTTTATATTTGCTTACTAGGTGTGTCCATTTCTTTATTTAAAGGCATATTGGAAATAAATAATTATATATATGCTTCTTTATGCCCTTTGAATCACTTCAAACTAATTCTTCAAATAAAAGTTATGCAAATTAAAATATATATATATATACACATTGTTTTCCTTTTTTTTGCAGCTAGATATTGATATTGTTGTATATCAGTAATTGCTTCTCTCCTAGATCTAAAATTCCTTCTTTGTCTCTCCCTCTTCGTCGTCTTCCCAATGCCATAAGTCAGACCAAAATTGGATTCTTCAAGATAAAGCTATGCCCAATATCCCACAATGAACTGATTATGGATAGGTTCAGTAAAGCGAACTTGTACGGAGTGCCACGTGTCACTGATTTGACCTTCAGCCCTTAAAATGATACAAAAAAACTACATTTTTTGCATTTTCAGTAACTTTTTATGAAATTAAAATCTGATTCTCGGAGAGAAATTTAAGACAATTTTCCCTTGGTCACTTGTTTGAGATGGAATTCTAGAGTCTACAAAAACCCTAAATTCCTCATATCATATATCTGGAAATATAGTGAACCAGGATATGAAATTCATACACAAAGTTATCCAATATTTTGAATCCATGTGGTTCCAATTTTAGCTTCTAAATCATTGTAGAAAAAAATTTATAGTGAAAAATCCAAGATGACATGTTTGAAGAAGTGAAACCCTAGAATCCAATACCAAATGTTATGACAAAATAGAAGAAAATATAGATCAACAACTTGAGAAATATCCTCTTCGAGGGGGAACCTACTTTACATCACATAAATGAATAATTATTGCATGATACAAATGAAAATATCTCATTTCTATATATAGGAGTCTAAACGGTTACAATATAATCAAAGCCTACACAACAATAATAATGTAAGCGCATAACAATAAGAATAGTGGGCTTCTATGGGGCACAACAATAACAATATGGGGGCTACATTAGGAATAAAAATAAGGGGACTAAACTATTATTATAGGTACCTAACACATTCTTGACTAGTCGTGGCCCCTGTAAGATCTTCTTCTAGTTGTTAGATTGTTCTTAAAGAAACCTGCTTGATACCAGTTGTTCGAAATACACAATGATACTTGGGGGGTGAATATATATCACTTAGTTTTAACTTATTTTCACTTTATTAGTCTTTAAAATAAAACCTTATCACTTAATATATCATCAACACAATGCATAAACACTAAGATTAAAATGAAACCTAAATGCTTTTCAAAAAGTCTTGAATTTATTACAATTACTTATGAGGACACCAATCCTCTGTAAGCACCAATTTAAAAAATTTGCAAGTTCCAACCTGTTAAGAAGATGATAACCAATTCTTTGTAAGTACCAACTTACAAATTTGCAAGCTTCAATCCGGAAGCTTCTACTTAACCTTGACCAATCTATTGTCACTTATATTTATGTATCCTTGATGAATTAGGGCTCAGTCGCCTCTAAACCAGCACATAGTACTCGGTTATGGCTTGGTTTCCTTCAGAACTCAGTCTATAGAAAAAACCTTAGCCTCTCAACATAATAGATTTTGCCTCTTAGAATAGACCTCAGCTTCAACAGAATTCGACCTCTCAATAGGGTTGAATTTGGCCTCTTTTGAAATAGAACTCGACCTCTTTTAAGCCAGAACTAATACAGAGAAAAAAAAAAAAAAAAACTTTCAATAAGTATGCCAAAAAACCCTCCACAAGTTATAAAATGCTTCACAAAATACTTCTCCAACTCAACTTTACTTCACATAATGGTTCATGAGGTATGAACCTCAAATCTGCTCTTCCTGCTTATTAAAACAGAACCAAACTTGCTTGAGTGGTGGATAGAAATGTTCCCTCTCATGCCTATTTATAGTGAATTTGGGGTATAGGGTAGAGATTACTTGTCCACTAGTTGGGCCAACTTCAGCAATTGGAAAAATATATAATGAATATTCAAAAAATCATTTCTCATCAACCGTGAGGAGTTAGAAGGCATGCCATATATCATTGGAAAGGTCACGAAATATGTCATTTGACGATGTAACTTTCTCTTTCATTTGGACACCCTTTGACATCAATAACAACCATTTTATGTTCAATTTTCTATAATATGTATAGTAGATACAAATTTTATGCCAAATAATTACTCCTTAATGATTTTCACATAGTATTCTTATACCATTGATATCATTAAGCAATTACACTTTAGAAAATACCAAGAGTAAATGCAGCAGAAATAGTAAGGATCATAAAAATATAGCCATGCACAATAGAGACAATATTTTTACCCTTGGAAACCTAACCTTGGAAGAAAACCCAACAACTTTTCTTTAGGAGAAATTATTCTTTAGCAAGGTTTACAAATCAGCAATTTGTCTAAAAATTTGTGCGAAATATACAAGTGGAAATACCAATCAAACTTGGTCAAACTCAAACAAGTCAATACTGGTCAAATTTCCCAAAATAACCAGAAGTCAAGGCTAGTCAAACTATCAAATATATGGCCAGATCAGCTTGGTTAAGTTTTGATTTGTGGTCAAATCCGCATGCACAACCTACCGCCAAACCTGCATGTGTAGACTTAGAAATTTGGTCAAACATAATAGTCAACACTCGATCAAACAGATAGTCAATGATTCACCAAACAACTTGGTCAAAGACAGTCAAAAGCATCCTTCTCCACATGTGTGGCTATACATGAGAGAGAAATAGACCTCAAAAAATCAAATCAAACTTGTTTTTCATTGGTTGAACAAATGAGGCATCACATCATATATTTATACTTGTAGAAAGGGTGTGACAACCCAAGGGACACTTCCTTGGGTTGACTTGATGCTCCAAAAATAAATTTTAATTTTAATTTTCTTAGGCTAACTTGGATACCTCTTTATCCATCCAGGATTACCTCTCTTCACTACAAAAAATCAACATTTTTAACATAGTTTCCCCTAGGCGCCAAAACCAAAACCCTTTTCAAACTTATCTTGGCACCTTTATTATGTTTTTTTATGCCACCATTATTTTGATATCCAATTGTTGAAAAAAATTCCATCTATCATGATAAAATTCAGATTTATGTGGAGAATGGCTTAAAAGATGAACCAAAGGCCTATTCAAATTTATTTCATTTGAGAAAATTAATAGTTTTGCTTAAAAAATAAGTAGAGATAAAATTTATGAATCTATGCATTAACCACATGTGACATATATTGCGGGTTTAGAATATTTTTCCAGTGAAAGAATCAATCATTTTAGAGGTATACACTATGACATGTTTTACCACTAAGGAGGTTCTTCTATATTGTACAGAATTGAGAATTGACATTTTTTTGCAAAATTCATCTTATATTTACAAATAGTAAACCAAAGAGTTGAAGGGAATAAACAATGGGCATCATAACTAATTCTTGAATGCTACTAAAGTTAAGATAAAATCAAAACAAGATATGGTATTTGGATGTTGGGAATCTTTGAATAAGAGGGTGCCCTTAGTGAAGGGTTGATGTTGTACCTCATACCGCCATGTAGTACAAAAAGAAAAAGTTAGTTAACCTCATTTTCAAAAATATACTTATACCTAATCTTCCATAGAATGAATAATGTTGAAATCGAAAAGCATTTCCATATCCCAGAGAAGACAACATGAACAAGAGAAGGGAAATCTTCAAATAATGCAGCACATCAATGAACCCTGCCCTAAGGTAAAACTAAAAATTAACCCTCTAAGATTCCCAAAAAATGTGCTTCACAATTTCTAAGTGATGATAGAAAAGATGGAAACCATTAGAGAGCCATTATTGGTCAATCAAGCCATGGATTGGTTCCCTTGATAAATTACTAACTAAGAAAAAAACCCTTGACATGTAAGAAAGTTAATGGATGAAGCACTCTATAATTTCCATACCATATATCCTTCAAATCAATGGAAACCCATTTCTCATTGAGGACCATGGATAATGGATGTCTTTGATGGAAAACCAAACATAAAAGTTGAGAGACATGTTGATGAAGATTAACATTAGGATTAACAACTTAATAAAGATGAATGAACATTTACTAGTACATAAACAAGTGGAAAACATGTTCCTAAAATTATAGACAAGAATGTTACAAATATGTAACTAGGTTCGGTATTCATAATGGCATATGTAATCATGATTTTATGTATTTAATGAAAAGAGAAATAAATTGATTATTTTTATTCTTGAGGCATGGGTTTCATGCTCAAGGGAAATTTATTTTTAGGTCAAGCACCCGTTGAGTGCTTCTAGCTTTGTCATAAAGTTGATTGAGTCATTGTCATGTATTAAAGACCCATTTGGGCTTGTTACATATTGTAAAGAAAATTTTATAAAGTCAAAAGACCCTTCAATACCTCGTCATGGCACAAAGATAAATTCAGCCTACATGAAGGGACAAGTTGGCCTCAAAATAGAAATTTGTACCCCTCACAAGCCTATAAATGAGAAGGAATTTGACCTCATTTTCACACTCACTCAAGCAAGTTTGATCTCCTCAATATAGAAGTTACGAAAGGACGAAGAAGAAGAATAACATCAAGATCAAATTTTTTGGGACTCTCTCTCTCTCTTTCATTGGGTTTCTACAGTTTCTGGGCGAGATGAAATTCTGAAGTTGCATCGAATTTGTGAAGTTGCAACGTCAAAGTTGTGAAGTTGCAAGGTTGAAGTTGTAAAGCTACAAGGTCAAGGTTGTGAAGCTGCAAGGAAGAAGTTGTGAAACTTCATCTAGATCAAAGTTGTGAATATGTACGTCGAAGTTGCTGAAGTTGTATCAAGGTTGAAGTTGTTGAAGATGCTAGGTCGAAGTTGTTGAAGCTGCTAGGTCGAAGTTGTTGGAGAAGCTAATAGAAGGTCGAAGTTTATTGTTGGAAGTTGTGTAAGGAGATGTCATCAAGAAGGAAGGATGACTTGGTCTTGGACGGTCTTGGTCAAGGGTCATAAGTCTTGGAATTCATCAATTGAAGTTCTATAAGAAGAGAAGGATTCTTGTCCGGGAAAATTTTAAGGATAAAATTTTTTCTTAAAGTTCAGAAACTTTGGCGAATCTTACTAGTCCCCAAATTGAAATTATAAAATATTTCTTGATAGCTTTGTAAAAACATGCAAATTTCTAATAGTTTTATACATAATCTTTATAAAATTTTGGAAATTTTGAAGGTAAAATAATTTTATACTATAAAATTTGGGTGAATCATCTTTAGAAAAAATGGGAAATTAGCGAATATTATTTATGGAAAAGCCATGGAAAATTAGCCCACTTGTGAATATTAGGCCCTAAAATTTTCCATGATTCTTGTGGGTTTTCCTCTGAGGTTGAGAGATTTTGGCCCTGGCTAGTCACCTATATCTTGTGTCCTATTGTTATTTATGAATTGGTAGTTATTTGATGATAGAGAACACTAATAATAATAAGAAAAGAAGAATTTAATCAAGTAAAGTAAAAATACATCACAAGCAGTTATCAAAATATGAGAAATCACCTACACTTGTAACTAGGTTTGGTCTTAATAATGGCATATGTAATCATGATTTTATGTATTTAATAAAAAGAGAAAAATAAATTTATTATTTGTGTTCTTAAGGCATGGGTTTCATGCTCAAGGAAAAATTATTTTTAGGTCAAGCACCCATTGAGTGCTTCTAGGTTTATCATAAAGTCAATTGAGTCATTGTCATGTATTGAAGACCCATTTGGGCATGTTACATATTGTAAATAAAAATTTATTGAGTCAAAATAGAGTCAAAAGACCCTCCAAGACCTCGTCATGGCACAAATATCAAGCTGACCTACATGAAGGGACACGTCAACCTCAAGATAACAATTTGTACCCCTCACAAGCCTATAAATAAGAAGGAATTCGACCTCATTTGCCCACTTAGTCAAGAAAGTTTGATCTCCTCAAGATAAAAGTTGGAAAAGGACGAAGAAGAAGAAGAAGATCAAGATCAAAGTTTTTGGGCCTCTCTCTCTCTCTCTTTCGCTGGGTTTTCTACAGTTTCTGGGCTAGGTGAAATTTTGAAGTTGCATCGAAGTTGTGAAGATGCAAGGTTGAAGCTGTGAAGTGGCAAGGTTGAATTTGTGAAGCTGCAAGGTCAAATTTGTGAAGTTGCAAGGTCGAAGTTTTGAAGTTGCATCAAGGTCAAAGTTGTGAAGCTGCAAGGTCGAAGTTGTGAGTTGCAAGGTCGAAGTTGTGAAGCTGCAAGGTCGAAGCTATGAAGCTGCAAGGTCGAATCTATGAAGTTGCTAGGTCGAAGTTATTAAAGTAGAGTTAATGTTGAAGTTGTGAAACTGCTAGGTCGAAGTTGTTGAAGCTAGGTTGAAGTTGCAGAAATAGTTTTTGGGGTCGAAGTTGTTGAAAGATAGAAGTTTATTGTTGGAATCTGTGTAAGGAAATCTCATCAAGAAGGAAGGATGACTTGGTCTTGGAGGGTCTTGGTCAAGGTACATAGGTCTTGGACTTCATCAATTAAAGTTCTATAAGAAGAAAAGGGTTCTGGTGGGTTTTCCTCCCAGTTGGAGATGTTTTGGCCTTGGATGATTGTTTGTATCTTGTGTCCTATTGTCTCATTGTTATTTCTGGTTTGGTAATTGTTTTATGATAGAGAACACTAATATAAAGGAAAGAAGAAGTTAATCAAGTAAATTAAAAAATACATCATAAGCAGTTATCAAGTAAGAGAAATCACCTACACTTGGTGCCCGCTAGATTTCTCAACATGGAATCAGAGCTAAGGTGACTACATCAAGGAAGGGAAACACGAAGAAGGATACTCTAGGGCTGAAGTAAAAAGAGATCATCTTGGAAAAATCAAGAACATCACTCATCAATAAGTACTAACCCTCTCATCATATTGAAAGGAAATAATTAAGAGCATCAAAGAAGACGTCAAAACCCTAGCTCATCCAAATAAGGGTTCCACACTTGAAGTGTTCTTGGGAAACTCACACATTTTACAATCATTGTCACGAGGAAGGAAGAGCGAAGAAATTTTGGGTATGTTTTCCTGGGCTATATTCTCCACACGTGTGAAGTATTAACAAATCCTTTTGCAATAGCAAGTATCGAATTGCAGCCACCATCAAGGATCAATTTTTGTGCCAAGAAAGGTCTCCTTTGTGAGCCGAAATAACAAGAAAAATAAGTCAAGTCAAGAAAAGTAAAAAGGAGGCAAATTTTTCCATCTTCTAGCCACACGTGTGAACTAGGGTTATTGTAGAAAAGGCTAAAATTTCAGAACTGCTACATCAAGATGAAATTCTGAAGAAGGGTCGATATTTGAGGTTGTGAAACAAGTTTAAATAACATTATCTTGAAGGAAGAAAAGCAGGAAAAAGCATTGTCATCATCATCAAGGAATCAATGTGATATCCCTTTGAGCCAAGGATGACTTTTGAAGAAAGGCATCTTCACCAAGAAGGCATCTTATAATATCTGTGTCATCATCAAAAATCAAGAAGGCATCAAAATGAATATTTCATCATCTAGGAGTATCTTCACTCGACAAGTAAGTATTTTTACATCTATATTTGAATATGTCAAAATGACTTCATATTGCAAGGAGAGCGACAAATTGGTTGGTTCATCAAACTTTCTTGCATGGAAGAAGAGGACATATTTGATCCTCATAGAAAATGAAGTCGTTGGTCATGTTAATGGTTTAATTGTCGAACCGCTGAAAGAAGAATCTCATGCTCTACAAGATGAAGATAGCAAAAGAAGAATAAATAGCCTCATATTTTATGAGGGTGTCATAAATAAGAGACCGACTCAAAGGGTTGGGAGAAATAATGTTTGACAAGGAAATGAAAACCATAGTGCCCAATGCAACACCAAAGGAATGGGGAAACTTCAAATCAATAATCTATGGGAAAAAGGAAGCTATTCCATTCAATGAATTGTGGTCATTGTGAAAAATCAAAGAAATTAGGTTGAAGGAAAAAAATCAATGTAGGATCAAGCAAACAAGCTCAAACATTTGTTGCCATCGCTAGAAGAAAAGGGAAGTTTGGTCCTCAGAAAAGAAGAAGAACATGTCGAAGGTTCAATGTTATGGTTGTCATGAATGTGGTCACTACAAGAGAGATTGTCCAAAGCTCAAGAAGGACAACAACAAAGGAGGAAGGGAAGAAGCCCATATCACTAAAGAAGTGGAAGAAGTTAAAAAGAATAAATCCAAGAAGGAGGAAGTAAAATATCTCTAATATGATATAGATAGTATTCACCGCCTAGTTCTTTTCAAGTTTTTATTTAAATTTTCTGTTGTAAAGTACAACTATCATGGTCGGATACATTAGAAGCATGATAGGATGCATCATGTTAGGAGATGGCATCATAGATGCATACGATTGAAAGAAAGAGATTGTGACATCATCATAAAGAAGCATGAAAGATAGATGAAATAGAAGCCTATGGTTGTCACCTATAGAAGGATGTAGCTCTTGGAAACCTCATTAGAATCATAAGTAGTACTTATGGGAAAAATAAAGTCATCTAGTATAGAGCTCATCATACATCATTTAAAAAGGATTATTTGCAGAATGAGAATGATCAAGATCCTCTATTGAAATATTCGTTGGAAGGTTCACCTACTAGAAGAAACAAGTGTCTCTCCGAGAATTACACCTTGTACGGGATTCATGGAATGATGGAATGATGTCAAAAGAAGTAAAGCAGGTCAAGGTGATTGAATTTCTTTCAATCAAAGAAGTTGTTGAAGGAAGTCTAGATGACCAAAAGAAAGAGATGAGGTATGTATGCTTCTACTTGATAAAATAGAGTAATGTCATATGGTTGCATATATCATGAATGAGTGCTCTACCGCAAGAGCATGATCAAAAGAAAGGATCTCCTCCTGTGAAAGGATGAACGAAGGAAAGGTTCACACATTGACTAGATGAAATCAACATAATATGTCCTCATATGAAATATGAGGTGGTTGACAAAATTGAAGGAATTATGATTTGAAGCTGGGAGGAAATGTGTGAATAAAGAAAGGAAGAGATCATGAAAAATGAAACTATGGAGAACGAAATCAACATCTAAGGAATAGAAAATTTGACTATGATATCTCCATGGTAAAGATATGAATATCCTAATAAATTCTGAAAAATAAAGAGATCCTTGACATTGTACATATTTTTGGAGATGTCTCAATATATATGCAGGATGTTGATTTAAACAAGGATATGTCATGATGAAATACCATCACAAAGTTATTTTTGATTGAATGTTAATTTTCCATTTTTCAACAATATATAGATGGGCTAATGCAGGGCTACCAAAGGAAGAGTTGTAGATGTCATCTACAATTGACACTCATGTGGTAGGATGAAATATCCTAAAGGAAACATGATGCGAAGAAGGTAGAAAGGTATGAAGGAAAGGCCAAATATGGACTAATGGATCATTTTAAAATGAAAGAAAGGATGACATGACTAACATGATTCATGAATGAAAGTGATGGATGGTCGATGCCCTATGAAGAAGTTCTAAAAAAAAAAAGATGAAGACTCCTGAATAAAGAAAAAAAAGTTCATCACATTGAAAGGAGGATCCCTTCAATAAATTGGTTGTCCCATGATCTCCCCCTAATGAGTTATTTGAAGAAAGTCCAGGTCAAGAGGCAGCTTGGTCAAGTCCCTGATTTAGAGGGAGCTTGGGTAAATTCCTTTTATAGGAATGGATACATTCTTTCACTGGAATGGGCATATCCTCCCTAATTGAGAGGGAGAGACAAACACATCTATTTGTATTCACCTGGGAAGATAGAATGGAGGATTGGGTAAGCATATGGCATCCAATACTCTTTGAGGATGTGGTAGGGAATCCAAGATAAGAGTAGTCGTAGAGGACCGGTATTCTTTGAGGATTGGGAATCCAAGATAAGAATAGTCATGGTGGAACATACTCTGACAAAACATGGGTGTGGTATGTTCCGAGAGAGAAAATGATGAGGGTGTCTATAAATAATTGGTCTCTCCATCATTATGCTCTGATCTGGTGGAGAGATAGATATTTCAGTCAAGGCCTTGCTTTATGACAATGTTGGATGACATGATGTTATACAAATGGGTTACCAATCCGACTCTTCTTATGATAATTATTCAGATTGAGAATGTCCAAGTACCTTGTATGAATTATGAATACCTCCCTAGTTAAGAGGGAGAGGTGAAATATGTAACTAGTTTTGCTCTTCATAAGGGCATATGTAATCATGATTTTATGTATTTAATGAAAAGAGAAAAAAAAAATTATTATTTGTGTTCTTGAGGCATGGGTTTCATGCTCGAGAAAAGATTATTTTTATGTCAAGCAACCATTGAGTGCTTCTAGGTTTGTCATAATTGAGTTATTTTCGTGTACTGAAGACCCATTTGGGCATGTTACATATTGTAATAAAAAATTATTGAGTCAAAAGACCCCCCAAGACCTTGTCATGGCACAAAGATCAAGTCGGCCTACATGAAAGGACAAGTTTGCCTTAAAATAGCAATTTGTACCCCTCACAAGCCTATAAATAAGAAGGAATTCGAACTCATTTGGAAATTTTCTCAAGCAAGTTTGATCTCCTCAAGATAGATGCTAGAAAAGGACAAAGAGTAATAATAAGATCAAGATCGAAGTTTTTGGGCCTCTCTCTCTCTCTCTCTCTCTCTCTCTCTCTCTCTCGTTAGGGTTTCTATAGTTTCTAAGCTAGACGAAATTTTGAAGTTGCATCGAAATTGTGAAGCTGCAAGGTCAAAGTTGTGAAGCTACAAGGTCGAAGTTGTGAAGTTGCATCAAGGTCGAAGTTGTGAAGCTACAAGGTCAAAGTTTTGAAGCTGCAAGGTCGAAGTTGTGAAGATGAAAGGTCGAATCTCTGAAGCTTATAGGTCGAAGTTGTTGAAGTTTCATCAAGGTTGAAGCTGTGAAGCTGTTAGGTCAAAGTTGTTGAAGCTAGGTCAAAGTCGCAGAGATAGTTGTTGGGGTTGAAGTTGTTGGAGAATTTTTTTGAAAGATCGAAGTTTGTTTCCATAAGTTGTGTAAAGAAAGCTCATCAAGAAGGAAGGATGACTTGGTATTGGAGGGTCTTGGTCAAGGGTCATAGGTCTTGGAATTCGTCAATTGAAGTTCTATAAGAAGAGAAGGATTCTTATGGGTTTTCCTCTCAAATGGAGAGTTTTTGGCTCTAGTTGATCACCTATTACTTTTGTCCTATTGTCTAATTGTTGTTTGTGAATTGGTAGTTTTTTATGATAGAGAACACTAATAATAATAAAGGAAAGAAGAACTTAATCAAGTAAAGTAAGAAATACACCACAAGAAATTATTAAAGTAAGAGAAATCAACAACACTTGTTTCCCTCTAGCTTTCTCAACAAACCAAGCCATGGATGGGATCCCTTGATAAATTAATTACTAATAAAAAAATTTGACATGTAAGAAATTCAAATCGATGAAGCACTCTATAATTTCCATACCATATATCCTTCAAATCAATGGAAACTTATTTCTCATTGAGGATCATGGATAATGGATGTCCTTGATGGAAAACCAAAAATAAACATTGAGAACATGTTGATGAAGATTAACATTAGGATTAACAACTTAACAAAGATTAATGAACATTTACTAGTACATAAACAAGTGGAAAGCATGTTCCTAAAGTTATAGACAAGAATGTTACAAATAGCATGAAGATAGTGAACTAGAATGGAAAGTAATATTTAATGGTATAATAAACAACATTTAAAATTTATTACAAAGGATTCAAAGTAGCATTCATTGGCACTTAAATGTTGGGTTTAAATTTGATTTGGAGAGTGAATCAAGGGAAACTAAGCTCAATTATTTGGATCAATTCAAGAATGGACATCTTTAATGAGGTTGTTAATGTCTAGCTAGGAAAAATAATTTGACCAAAATGCGTACACATAATAGTAGTACAACTTATTTCCCATTGGGTTGTGGTATAGTGGTTAAATTGGGCATCATTATGCACACAACTTAGGTTCAAACCTCAAAAGCACAAATCCCTAGAACAATGTGTATTGATTAATTTTTATGGCTCCTTGCATTGATGCAACCCACAATAATGTGGAGTTAGGGTTCATAGCACCCAACGTATCAAGGAAAGTATTTACACTATAGAAAAAAAATAGAACAATTTATTTTCTATGAAGCTTAGATAGTGAACAATAATTATAATAGTGCAATATATGATATGATACCTTATTGCCAGATCAAGAATTAGAAAACTATATTATATGTGTGCAAATGATAATAAATGAAACACTCACATAAGAAGGAAAAGAAAGAGATAAATTGCAACCTTACACATTATACACTTGAAAGAGTCAAAACAGATAAGTTTTCATATCTATGCACACTATGCACTTATTTTATTAGGTATATATTAGTACAAAATTGGTAGATTGGAGAATATTTTATGTAAAGGTAAGTGAAATATCATCTTTGACAAAGTTTCTCACAATACATTTACAATTGATAATTGAGGTATGTGGGATATGCAAAATATAAAAATATAAAACAAAAATATGATGCATATTTGACTAAGTCAACTATTACTAACTCTCATCATTTTTAACTCATATAGAGAAAATTATCTTTAATTTATGTTTTGGGCTAGTGACATTGTGGCTCTAAAGCTTCTTGGATTAACCACCTAATTTGTGTGGTGTTGACGGTGTTAGAAATTCGTCAACCAAGGGGGTATCCCTGATATGGAGTCCAATTAAACCTCACATCTTTTTGGATAGGAACCCCATCTAGAATATCAGCCTGGTTTCCATGTATCCTTGCATATTTTCCTTAGCTTTAAATGCCAACAAAAGGGAGGAACATGTATGAGCCTTCGAAAAGAAAGTGAGTGTGCATGGTGAGTGTTCAATTGTAAGTGTGTCAAGGTTCTTCTATTGTGGAGGGAGGAAATAAAGTGAGCCTATAAGAGAGAGACAATAGTACCACCCTAGTAGAGACACACATAACCAAGAAGGGTTTGTCTAACATCCAATGGAATAGTCCACAAAGATGCAATGGTCATTAAAATCGATCAACAAAAAATATTTGTCTGATATCCAGTGGAATAGTCCACAAGGATGTGACAACAATTGCAACCATTACAACACATTCTCAATATAATAAGCACTTTAATAATATAAATAGTTCAACTAATTTAACACAGATGAAAGAAAACATGAATTACAAGCATCCACATAATAGTCTTACAAATATTCATAACCCACACATGAAGAACATGTTGGCTATGAGGCTTTTGATATTAAGTAAAGATTCCAAGACACGTGTATACAATGAACACCACTAACTCCAATAGTGGAGTGTTGGAGCCACTCCTTGCTCCCTAAAAGAACTAGTTTGTCTCTATAATGTTTTGCGGGAGGAGCCAAGGTGAAAATTTTGTTGATCATACAATGAGGGTGTATATATAAGCAAGAGGCGGTGCTTCACCTTCCTTGTGACTCTTTGACTACCCCCATGATTGTTTGACTTCCGATGACTTTTCAACTTTACATGAATATTCATATTATAAATGTGTCCTTTGGGCTTCCACTATATAATACATTTTGAATAGATAATAATATAATCCACAATAATGATGTGGCATATGATGACTCATTACCAGACATGACATGACATTGATGGCATAGATTACATGATGATGTGGTAGTGCCAAGGTGTCCTTCTTTCCACTTCTTTCTTCTGTCTTCAGTAAAATATGTGTTTAATGCTTCATCTTCATGAGAGATATGCTTTGTTTTTCATATCTACCCTCCAAAGGGTTGTGACTCAAATGGAGTCCTCATGTGGATCTGATCTTTGGTCTTCTCTTGTAATCCATTGTTCCTTCGTCTTCTTGTCTAATGATCATGTTATCTCTTTAGCTCTATATATGTCTTCTATCATGTCCTCCTTCTCTATATCCTTCTTCATCATCTTTCCATAACATGATATATTTCATCCATCTGCAATCCACTCATGACAAGACGACATCAGTCTGATAAAACCCTAGTCTAAGATGTTGCATGATGATCCAATGACTAAGCTAGAACTGGGTGGAAGGTTGAGGGAGAGGCTCAGTGACAACGCAATTTCATAGATCGAGTATTCAAGGGTCAGGCTTGAGCCTTAAGACTACGAAATGCACAGTTTAGGCTTGGAATGAGCAAAAGGATAGTGCAGTTGGGGAGCTCAGCGAGCCAGGATTAGGGCTTGAATACTAATTTTTCCCATTGTGCTGGAAGACTCAGGAGCCCAGGTGATTGTACAATTGTGCAATTTAAGATCTCAGGGCTAAGGCTTAAGCCTTGATACTACGCAATGCACAGTTCAGGCTAGATTTTGCAGGCAAATTACGCATTTTTTAGGCTTCGTGACTCAAGTTGTAGGGTTTTACATTGTTTCTGTCAGCTGCACATTTTTTGGAGGTAGAGAATACTTGTTGATTGCATAGTTGTGCAGTTCAAGAGCCCACGATTTGGGCTTGAGCCCAGAGACTGTGCAATGAGAAGTTGGGGCCAGGGTGGAGGGCTAAATTGTGTAATTTTGGAGGCCAAGGCTCAGGCTTAAGCAATTGAACCTGCGTAGTGCACAGTCATGAAAGGAAAGAACTTTACATTGCACAGTGTTAAGAGGCAAGGTTGCAGCTTCAGGGTTGCGACTAAAAAATGTGCAGTTCAAGAAGGCAAAATAAGGCTAAGTTGTTGGGAATTTTCTGAAATTTGGCTAAGTGTGGGATCAGTGAAAGTGATGTGAATAGTGATAGGACTGAACTGTGATAAAACACTTAAAGTGATTGATGACACAACATAGATCATCGGTAACACATTAAAAATATACTTCCCCTAGTGTTACAACCTTTACGACAACTTACGACAAGTGCGACGCTAAAGATACACTTTGCGACAACTGTAATGACACTTCTGCGATAATGCTTAAAACTTTAGAAATGAGTGTGATGAAGTTTTACATGGTAAGATCAACTCATTTACATAAGAAGAAGCCACCAAAACAAGCTTATGTACATTGTGTGACACTTAACATGCCAAAATATGACAAGTGCTAAATTGCGAATAACATGTGATATGTGAACGACATCGAAAGAACCACATGCCAAAGCGAAGATAACATGAAAACAACACTAATAAGAGTGAAATAAACTAAAAGAGATGGACAAAAACATGAAAATGAGACTCACAAAAACCAAGGTGCATCAAAGACATAGTTTGCAAAACTCACCGAAATAGAAGTACCAATGCATCTAGAAGTGATAATTTGGCAGTGCGCACTGACTGTCAACATGAATTCGACATCGCACATGCACAGTCTTTATGGACTGTGATATGCTTATTCAAGCTTGCGTAAAAAAATGTGTCCATGAACTTGTTGTGGACTGAGCATGTGTGAGAAAGTACCCTTGACACTTCCAATCCAAGAAGGGAACTCAACAACATAAACTAACCAAGAAGTGACTACAAAATGACCGATCACAAGATCCGCAGTAGGCTCCAAAATTTGAGTGTAGGAAAAAATTTGGAGGGTGTTTGTCACAGTGATAACACTTGGCGGCACACTAGTAGAACTCCAGCGTCTCTGCCTTGGTCAATTCTTTCATACAGGGTCTATTTCTTCAAGAAGTATTGATTCATCATTCATATTACCATGGCTAACCCACTCACCCCATGCATAAACCTAGTCCCCTTAATTCCTTTACTCGGTTAAACACAAACATAAGATCAACGATCAAACAATGTTTCAAATGAGGATAGGGTAATGAAGTTCGTGAGCTTTATATTTTTAGAGTATATTTTCTCATCTCTGGTGTTGCTCCACTGCCAGTAAGCCTGGACAGTACCCCGATGGAGTCACTTAAGGAACATACACATTGCTCCATTTCTAGTGAGCTTGGATAGTACCCCAGTGGAGTTTCTTTCTTCACCTCTATGCGCATGAAGCCTTTCTCTTCTTTTGCCTTTATTTATTTATTTAAAGAGGACTATACGTTGGCACTTATTTATTTATGGGTGAAACAGAGATCCCAAATTGTTGGGATCATCAAAGGTTTTTCCTTCATAGAATCATATAGATACCTCTGATTAAGGTTTGCTCATTTAGATTTTTCCCTTGTCCTTCTCTACTTGGTTGGATCGGCTTAAAAACATCGAAAAATAAAAACCGGAGTGTAGAGATGAGGTTTCCATAACAGACATGGATATCATGGTTTGACACAAGGATTTCCTAATGCAAGGATCATATTTTCCGTCGGAACATCCTTGACCAAAATATGTAATCAAACAAGGAAAAAGGAAAGAGAGTTAGCCAAATGTTCTAGTGTCACAGAGTCATTTTCTATTTTTCCACATTGTCTTTCGGGCCCACATAGGACAACCTTCATCAAAGTCTCATTGATAGAACAAAAATCAAAATGACACGACACAAGAAGAAATAAAAACCAAAGCACAAGGAAAAATAGGCTAAACCAAACATGGCACAAGAAATAAGTAAGAAAAGACAAGAAAGACTAAGGAGAACAAGTGTGGGATGAGTGCAAGAGAGGGAAAACTGGAATGCAGCTAGTCCTACTCCTAACCTAAATAGCTAGTAGGTTAGGGTCACATATAATGAAATTTCCAATGTAGCCACCATAGCTTCTCCCGACCTGTATCTACAAAGATACAAACAATTAAAGTAGATATAAAGTAATGTGCAACAAAAAAGATAAGAACTTGAATAAATTGCACAAAAATTGAAGGATTTTTCAGTCAGTAGAAAGATAGCCATAAACATTATATCTAACCAGTTTACATTCTTACCCTTTTGATGAGAACCATCATTCAACAAACCTCAGAAGCTTCACACGGATGTGTATCCATCTACACCGAACTCCTTAGCGAGCACGAGGAAATATCAAAACTTGTTATTTGCGACAGAGCTTGCCAGGTAATATTTTTCCAACCATTCAGTGATTGGATTGTAAAATTCATGATCATCCTCTTGAAAACCCTAAATATTTGAAAAGATGAATTTTCAATTAGAGGCATGGGATTACGATGAGAATTTTGTGAGGAGAAATAGATATGATCATATTCAATAGGCATGTCAAGACAATTAGGAGTAGACATAACCATCGGAAAATGCGGAACTGCCTCAACCATTTGACAAGTACCTGAATAACGTGATGTTAAAATATAAAAATCGAAGGGTGTAAAAAAATTGTCATTGGATGTGCTGATGGGAAAATAGTAAGTTGAATGACAGTCATCTAAGACAGAATTATGATCAGATGGGCTGATTAAAGCATCAAATTCCCAGTTTGTAATAAACAAAGATAAATCAATTTAAACAGTTATGTGAATGCTCTGAACAATAGAACCAACTTCCTCGCATGTCGAATTTGACACACCATTTTCCTATAACTAGAGACAAATTGTACAAGCATCGTAATCATCGAAATAATTTAAAAGGAATTCCAGCACCACAAACACACGAGACCATTCAGGACATAATGAACGGAGAAAAAATTGATTCGCGCAATAAATCATTCATTCATTATCACTCAAGAGGATTTCAGTTGCAATGAAAGGAAAGGTTTCCAATACAACACATGCAAGAAAAACCAGGAGCTAACTATTAAGAAATGAATCTAATAGGCATGATCCCTACGGCCAAAGATAGTCTTTGAAATGATCAACTTTGTAATTCCATGACTCTATGAGAGATACATATTCCAAACCCAAGTTTGATACGAGAGATTTGCATCAAGATGGATCAACTAAAGGAGATTCTTGAATCTAGTCATAAACCAAATATCGAAAGTTTGAAATATTACATCCGAGATACCAAACATCTTTCAAAAAGAGATTTACATCAACTGAAACCATGCAAAGAGAATTATTGTGTGAGAGAAACCAGATTTGACTTAGTTTGGGGGGCTTACCAGAGTCGCGAGATCCTAACATAACCATAAATAGAAGTTGGAGTGCCTCGACTTCCCAACAAGTCCTAGAACTTTCAAGGATTGTAAAATCGCATCCTGTAGATTGAACCAGATCGTGCATGGTGTGAGGACAGTTGCTACCACCAGTTTTAATAAGACCACTTCTCACCCGATGGGAGCAAAATTTGTCACTAACTTGAATGTATTTTTCAACTTCAATAACCATAGTACTCAAGTTGAAAGATTCATCTGGTCGCAAATCTGAAGATGTATGAATCAGAGAAATTTGATGAGAAAGTTGGTTTAGAGAGTTGTCTTTGTGCAAGAGAAGAGATGATGAGGGATGGGAAGAGTACTCAATGATTTGATTTTTTTCATTTTCATCATCGATAATCTCACCACCTTGTGTCAATTGAGAAGTTAACACATCATATGAAGAACTTGAAGAGCATGGAGTATCTTTATCACAAGTAGATGCATCGCAAATGGTAGAGCACAAGGGATAGTGAGATGAAGAATAAGTTTCGATAAGGACACCTTCTTTGACCGAATCAAATATAGATCTAAAGTAAATTCTTCGTGAGAAACCAAAAGATAAGATGATACACCTGGGCATTCATGATCGCATACATCAACAGATTCATCATCATTGGAATGCTTGTTTTACAAGGCTACATATTGATTGAAAGAATTGATTGCATTTGATTCACTACCAAAATTAGGAGATTTAAAATAATCCAAGAATGGAAGCACATCATCTTCACATGGGGGATTTTGAAAAAGATAAGAAAGATTGAAAGAATCTTCACCTTCCTACTCCTCTACCTGTGTAATGTGACAGCCTTGTATCTGATCACAATTTGATCCATCAACTCGAAAATCAAGAGAGTGCAAAAAACTAGCTAGTGGAGTCGATTGATCAGGTTGATCACAGTACAAAGAGTCATGGCATGTAGATTATAGAGGATAACAGAAATCCAAATCACATTCGAGACTAGAGTTATGAATAATAACATCATCTTACGGAATGGAGAAGTTAGTCTTCACCATGGGCTTCATGAGCCATTATGGGATTTCCTCCATTGAATCTGAGTCATGAAAAGAAGAAGAAGAATGAGAAGATGGATTAGGAATTTAATTAGCAGATCTCCCAACTTTATTATCATTGCAATGAGGCACCCACATCACAACTAAAAAGGGAGGAGGAAAAGGGAAAAAAGGAATCATAGTTTCCTCCTCTGAAATTAGAGGTGCCTTATGATTTACAAGAATTGGGGAAATAGAAACATCATGAGGTTCAGATTCACCGTGCAGATATATTTGAACCAAATGCTCAAAATTTTTCTTAAAGAAATCCCAATCTATGTCTTCATCGGGAAATTCATAACAAAGGTGAACGAATCGATCAGAGAAATCCTCAACTGATTCATTAGGATGCATTCTTAGCTAATTGATTCTTTCAAGAACATCTCGATAATCATACCTATCGAAGGCTTGAGAAATCTCCTTGAGGAAATGATGAAATGAATGGATAGAAGAAGATGGTAAGGTATGACACCATTGATTAACGTGACCTTCAAGGGTGAGGAAGATATCCACACGGGAAAAATCTTCATCATTTATTTCATAATGTTCACAAAATTTAAGAAAATTAGAAATATGCTTGATTATTGATGTTCTATCCTCACCATTAAACTTCAATTGAGACAAGTGATAAAGAGGCTCATCATGGATTAACAATTTACCAAGGGATAAGTTGTAAAAGCACCCTGGTAGTATGATTTCAGGATGAGCCATTTATGATAATAGATTCAAAACATACTCAACATGCACAGCTTGTCACCTAGACCTCTTTCTAGTGCTAGTTTGTTAACGGTGCTAGAAATTTGTCAACCAAGGGGGTCTCCTCGATATGAAGTCACAATTAGAGCTAACACTATTTTGGATAGGAGCCCCATCTAGAGTATCGTCCCAGTTTCCACGTACCCTTACATATTTTCCTTGGCTCTAACTGTCAGCAAAAGAGAGGAACGTGTGTGCGCCTTCGAAAAGCAAGTGAGTGTGCCTGGTGAGTGTTTGGTTGTAAGTGTGTCAAGGTTCTTATAATACGGAGGGAGGAATGAAAGTAATCCTCTAAGAGAGAGGTAATAGTACCACCCTAGTAGAGACACACAAAACCAAGAAAGATTTGTCTAACATCCAGCAGAATAGTCCACAAATATGTGATGGTCATTACAACCAATCAATAAGAAATATTTGTCTGATATCCAGCGGAATAGTCCAAAAGGATTTGACAGCAATAGAAACCATTACAACACATTCTCATTGATATGCTAATTACTAAAATAACCAAAATAGTTAAACTACTTTAGCACAGATGAAAGAAAACATGAATCACAAACATCCACAAAATAGTCTTACAAATATTCATAATCCACTCATGAAAAATGTGTTGGACATGAGGCTTCTAATATTAAGTAAAATTTACAAGACACATGTATACAATGAACACCACTAGATCCAATAATCGATCATTGGAGCCACTCCTTACTCCCTAAAATAACTAGTTTGTCTCTCTAATGTATTGTGAGAGGAGCCAAGGTGAAAATTCCATTCCTCATACAATGAGCGTGTATATATAACCAATATGTGATGCTTCAGCTTCCTTGTGACTCTTTGACTACCCCCATGATTGTTTGACTTTCTATGACTTTTTGACTTTACCTAACTCTTCATATTCTATATGTGTCCTTTGGGATTCCACTTCACAATATATTTTGAATAGATAATTACATAATCCACAATAATGATGTGCCATATGATGACTCGTGACCGGACATGATATGACATTGATGACATGGACTGCATGATGATTCGGCAGTGCCAATTTTTCCTTCTTGTTGCTTCTTTCTTTCTTTCTTCAGTAAGAGATGTATCCAATGCTTCATCTTCATGAGAGATATTTTTTTTTCTTCATATCTACCCTCCAAAGGGTTATGAATCAGATGGAGTCTCATGCGGTATTGATCTTTGGTCTTCCATTGTAATCCAGTGTTCATTCATCTTCTTGTCTGATGATCATCTTATCTCTTCAACTTCATATGTGTCTTCTAGCATGTCCTCCTTGTCCATCTCCTTCTTCATAATATTTCCATAGCATGATAGAGTTCGCATCTAGAATCCACTGATGACAATATGATATCATTCTGATAAACCCCTAGTCTGATATGTTGCATGATGATCCACTAGCTGAGTCAGAACCAGGTAGTAGGCTGAGGGAGAGGCTAAGTGATGACAGAATTGCATAGCTCGGGTAGTCAAGGGTGAGGCTTGAGTCTTGAGACTGCACAACGTGTAGTTCGGGCTTTGACTGAGAAAAAATATTGCTTAGTTGGGGAGCTCAAGGAGACAGACTGAGGTCTTGAACACTTCTTTTTCCCATTGCATAGTTTTAGAAGACCAAGGAGACCAGGTGATTACGCAATTATGTAGTTCAAGAGCTCAGGGATAAAGCTTGAGCCTTGAGACGATAAAATGCGTAGTTCAGGCTAGATTGTGAAGGCAAATTTCACAGTTTTGAGGCTCCATGAGTCATGTTGTAGGGTTTTGCATTGTGTTTTTCAACTACGCAGTTCTGGGAGGTAAAGCAGACTTGGTGATTGCGCATTTCAGGAGCTCAAGGTTTGGGCTTGAGATCAGAGACTACGTATTGCGCAGTTGGGGCCAGGCTAGAGGGCTAAATTGCACAACTTTAGAGGTCAAGGCTCAGACCTGAGCAACAAAAAATTTGCAGTGCACAGTCCTGGAAAGCATGAACTACGCATTGCACAGTGTCAAGAGGCAGGGTTGTAGCTTGAGGGTTGGGACTGCGTAATGCGTAGTTCAGGAAGGTATGATGAGGCTAAGTTGCTGGGAATTTTCTGAAACTTGGCTAAGTGTGGGATCAGTGAAATTAATGTGAATAGTGATAGGACTTGAATGTGATCACACACTAAGAGTGCATGAAAACACAACATAGATCATCTGGAACACATTAGCAACATACTTCCCTCAGTGTGACAACCTTTATCACAACTTACTACAAGTGTGACACTAAAGATACACTTTGTGACGACTGTGACAACGCTTGTGCGACAGTGCTTAAAACTTTGGAAAAGAGTGCGACAAAGGTTTAAAAGGTAATATTGACTCATTTACACAAGGAGAACCTCCTGAAACCACCAAAACAATCTTTTGTACATTGTGTGAAACTTAACATGCCATAATACGACAAGTGCTAAAGTGAGAACGACACTTGATATGCGAATGATGGTGAAACAAACACATGTCAGATCAAAGATGATGTGAAAATGACACTAATTAGAGTAAAAGCAAGCAAAAGTGACAACCAAAAACATGAAAATGACATTCACAAAAACTAAGGTGCGTGAAAGCGACAGCTTGTAAAACTCACCGAAATAGAAGTACAAATGCATCTAGAAGTAAGAAAAATGCCATTGTGCACTAACTGTCGACACAGATTGGACATCGCACAGGCACAATCTTGATGGACCATGATATGCTTGGTAAAGCTTGCGTAAAAGAATGCGCTCATGAACTTGTTGCAAACTGAGCATGTTTGAGAAAGTACCCTCGACACCCAATAAGGGAAATCAATAGCATCAACTAAGCAAGAAGTGACTACAGAATGAAAAACCGCAATATCTAAAGTAAGTTTGAGTGTACCCAAAATTTCGGAGCGTGTTTGTCGCAGCGAAAACACTTGGCAACGCACTGGTAGAACTCCAACTTCTCTGCCTTGGTCAATTATTTCATGCAAGTTCTAGTTATTCAAGAAGTATTGATTCATCGTTCAGATTATCATGGCTTCCCCACTTACCCCGTGCATAAACCTAGTCCCTTTCATTCCTTTACTCGGTTAAACACAAACATAAGATCAGTGATCACATAAAGTTTCGAATAAGGATATGGTAATGAATTTCGCAAGCTTTATATTTTCATAGTATATTTTCTCATCTCTGGTGTTGCTTCGTTGCTAGTAGGCTTGGATAGTACCCCGACAAAGCCACTTCTGGAACACACAACATTGATTGGCTGCCAGCGAGCCTAGAAAATACCCCAGCGGAGTTTCTTGCTTCACCTCTCTGAATACGAAGCTTTTCTCTTGTTTCGCCTTTATTTATTTATTTAAAGAATATTGTGCATTGACACATATTTATTTATGGGAGAAAGAGGGATCTTGACTTATTTAGAGCAGGAGAGGTTGTTCCTTCAGAGAAGCATATAGAGACATCTGGTTTAGGTTTTCTCGTTTATATTTTTCCCTTGTCCTTCTCTACTTGATTCTATCAACCTGAAAACACCAAAACATAAAAACCCGAGTGTATGGATGAGGTTTCCAAAATAGACATGGAGATCATGGTTTGACACAAGGCTTTCCTAATGCAATGACCGTATTTTCCATCGGAACATCCTCAACCAAAAGATGTAACCAAACGAGGAATAAGGGCAAAGAGTTAGCCAAATGTTAAAGTGTCACAAAGTCCTTTTATATTTTGCCACATTGTCTTTCAATCCCACATAGGACACCCTTCATGTGAAGTCCCATTGATAGAACAAAAATAAAAAAGAAACAACACGACAAGAAAGTAAAACCAAATCACAAGAAAAATAGGCTAAACCAAACATGACGCAAGATAGAAGTAAGAAAAGACAAGAAATACTAAAGAGAATTAGTGTGGGATGAGAGAAAGAGAGGGAAAACTAGAATGCAGCTAGTCCTACTCCTAACCTAAACAACTGAAAGGTCAAGGTCACATATAATGAAATTTCCAATGTAGCCACTATAGTTTCTCCCGACCTGCATCCACAAAGATGCGAAAAATTAAACAGATATAAATTGATGTGAAACATAAAAGATAAGAACTTGAATAACTTGCACAAAAAATTAAATGTCTTGCCTATCAAAAGAAAGATAGGCCATAGCCACTATATCTAACTATTTTACATTCTTATGCTTTCGACGAGAACCATCATTCAACAAACCTCGAAAGCTTCTCATGGATGTGTCTCCGTCTACACTGAACTCCTTATAAAGCGCGAGGAAAGATCAAAACCTTTTATTTGCAACAAATATTTCTAGGTAAAAATGTGTCAATATGGTGAGGACTTCACAAAACCATCAGCTAATGTGGAAGTGCCTCAACTATTTGACAAGTACCCGAATAATGTGATGTTAAACCATTAATATCGAAAGGTGTAAAAAAACTGTCATTGGATGTGTTGATGGCTAAATAGTAAGTTGAATGGTAGTCATCCAAGATAGAATCATGATTAGATGGGTTGATTAAAGCATCAAATTCCAAGTTTGTAATAAAATAGATAAATCAATTTGAATAGTTATGTGAATTCTCTTAACAATAGAACCAACTTCCTCACATGTTGAATGTGACACACCATTTTCCTGTAACTAGAGACAAATTGTACAAGCATCGTAATCATCAAAATAATTTTAAAGGAATGTCAACACCGCAAACACATGATACCAGTCAAGACACAATGAACAGAGAAAATTTTGATTCTTACAATAATTCATGCATTTATTACCACTCAATAGGATTTCAGGTGCGATGAAGGGAAAGGTTTGCAATACAACATTCGCAAGAAAAAAAAAGGAGCTAACTATTAAGAAATGAATCTGATAGACATGATCCCTTTAACCAAATATATTCTTTGAAATTATCAACTTCTCAATTCCATGACTCTATGAGAGATACATATTCCAAACCCAATTTTGATGCAAGAGATTTGCATGAAGATGGATAAACTGAAGGAGATTCTTGAATACGATCATAAACTGAATCTCGAAAGCTCTAAAGACTAGATCTGAGATACCAAACATCTTTCAAAAATATATTTACATCAAGTGAAACCATGCAAAGAGAAGGATTGTGAGAGAGAAACCATATTTGACTTAGTTCGGGGGGCTTACCAGAGTCGTGAAACCCTAACATAACCATCAACGGAAGTTGAAGTGCCCCGACTTCCTGAAAAGTCTCGAAACTTTCAAGGATTGTAAAATTGCGTCCTGGAGATTGAACCATATCATTCATGGTGTGAGGATAGTTGCTACCACTAGTTTCAATAGGACCATTACTCACCTGATGGCAACCATCTTTGTCACTGACTTGAACAGATTTTTCAACTTCAACAACCAGATTACTCAAGTTGAAAGATTCATCTAATCTCAAATCTAAAGATGTATGAATCAGAGAAATTTGATGAGCAAGATGGTTTGGAGAGTTGTCTTCATGCAAGAGAAGAGATGATGAGGGATGGGAAGAGTAAATGATTCCATTTTTTTCAGTTTCATCATGGATAATCTCACCACTTGTTGTCAATTGAGAAGTTAACTCATCAAATGAAGAACTTGAAGAGAATGGAGTATCTTTGTTGCAAGTAGATGCATCGCAAACGGTAAAGCCCAAGGGATAGTTAGATGAAGAGGAAATTTCAATAAGAACACCTTCTTTGACCAAATCATATTCTAGATCTAAAGTAAAGTCTTCGTGAGAAACCAACATATCATATGATACACCTGGGCATTCGTGATCACATACATCAAAAGAGTCATCATCATCGGAATGATTTTTTCCCAGGGCTACGGATTGATTGAAACAATTGATTGCATTTAATTCACTACCAAAATTAGGACATTGAAAATCATCCAAGAATGGAAGTGCATCATATTCACATGGAGGATTTTGAAAAAGAGAAGAAATATTGAA
>APFE031548372.1:138677-173929 GCA_000404065.3 Pinus taeda
CTCACCTGGGACAAGCTGAGAAGGCGCAACTTCCATGGGCCCTCAATTTGCCACAATTGCAATAAAAATGAAGAAACATTACAACACCTCCTGGACACCTGCCCAATCGCCAACCAGCTTTGGAATCAGGTAGGTTTCAGATGCCAAAGACGGTGCAAAGATCATGAGGACATCATTGACACCATTCGTCACTGGCCAAAAAGCCCCTATGACTGTGAGATCCTCAACCATTTGTGGAACCATATCCCTGGTATAGTAGTATGGAACATATGGAAAGAAAGGAACAGGCGGATTTTCAAAAACGAAAGGGCGCCCACAGAAGAAGTATGGAATAGAGTGCATAGCAACCTCAAAGAGACCATGCATCTAAAACCTTGGACTGAGGAAGACCTCCCTAACAAGGACAACGAGAAAAACATCCTGGACAACTGGAAGTTAGAACTTCCTCAAGGAACCACCACCCAGCGAACATCAAGGAGTAATGACAAGGAGGACAGAAAATGGATAGCCCCACCCACCAACTCTTACAAGCTCAATTTTGATGGAGCATCTAAAGGCAACCCAGGGAAAGCAGGGTATGGAGGCATCATTTGCAATCACAAAGGCAACGTCATACAGGTCTACTTCGGCAATATTGGATGGGATACCAATAACTCTGCGGAGCTGGAAGGTCTCTGGCAAGGACTCCTGGTAGCAAAAAGTCAGAATCTCCAACCCCTCATAGTAGAAGGAGACTCCCAGATTATCATTCGTATGGTCACCCGCATTCAAAATGGCTCTCAAACCAGGAAAGTAGCAGACAGCTGGAGGCTAGAAGCCAGATTACACAGCATCGCTCAAGAGTTGCACAACCACAGAGCCCTCTCCTTTCATCACTCCAGAAGAGAGGGGAACAAGGTGGCTGATCTATTAGCCAACATTGGGGTTGAAAGCAGCCATCCTCTCCAAGTAGGAAATCTGAGCATCATCCCCAGCACTCAAAAGCCTCAGGAATGCAAGGAGCTCCTTCAAAATGACACTGAATCCCCGGATGCGGGTGACAGAGGGATACCGTGGGCTGAGCCACATGGCCCCCATGTGACGCCCCATGCATAATAAATTCAACATGATTGACGCCGCCATAGGTTCATTTCAGCTGAGGCGAGCTCAAGGCATTAATGCGAAGCAGGTTGACAGGATGGGGGAACGATGGTGGCGCTCTGATCAATGGGGAGGTGATAAATATCAGGCTGAAGGTGGCATTAGGCCAAGGTTCCCCGGTCTTTCAGCTACCTGGTGGCAGAATTATCAGTTGCAGGGGAGAGTTGGCTGCGGGAAGAGGTGCGCGCCATCACAGGCTGCCCTCTGGACCCCTCGACATTTCGACTCTGAGGCGAGCCATAAGATCTTGGAAGGCTCCTCGAAAGGCAGGGAGGCAGACTCAGAGGTTCGGGCGGCGAACTCTGAGATCTGCAACTCAGAAGCGTGGGGGGCCAATACGTTGGAAGAAGCAACGAAGGTGGTGGTGGTGCTTGGGCGGAGCAAGTGCCGAATTCTGGCTGCAGGGAGGCCACGCGACCAGCTCCAAGCTAGCACTGGAGAGAAGAAATTGCCCATGGCTAGGCTTCGAAATAGGCAGCCCAGCAGAAGGGGTTCTGGACGTGGTTCGAGTCGGGGTCGTGGTCGTGGTGGAGCAGAGCGGGAGCACCACCACTGCTGCTGCTGCTACTGCTACCGACGGGCAGGGGTCACGCCTCTCCATGCTGGGCAAATTACGGAGGTTGGAGGAGCTAGCGAGGAAGGGCCAGCCCTCCCTGCATTCGGCACTGTGGTCTTCACCCTCGGTCAATCCCGGGACACTCATGGCATCTGTGCTCACATCTCTGTTCTCTTTACCCAAGTCCCGGAGGGAGCCGAAGAGGAAGTGCCACCAGGAGGGGAGGATATACCCCCTGCAGGCTTGGAACAAGCTAACCCCCTGCCGCCTCCTCCAAGTGGAGAAGGTACCTCAGGGAAAGCGATCAAGGCAGACCCCTCCACCTCCAGGACGACGACTGCTACAGACGAGGAGCGTGCCAAATGGGCGGCCATGTGGGAGGGGGTCCCTGAAGGTCAAGGCTGGTGCACAATTGAAGAGGAGAAGCCTCCTGCGGACGAGTTGCCTCCTTGTGCGGGCTCCAAATGAGTTCATCCTCACACAGCTCCAGTCCAGAATTCAGTCGATCACGGGTCACCTGGTTTGGGTTAAAATTCAGTCTATCTCTCTGTTGCTTTTTAAAATTACTCAGTTCATTTTGGTCATGTTCAGGGTCAGTATGTTGGGTAAAATCAGTCCCAGTTGGTCGTGGAAGGCCGCCCCTGCGTGGGCTGGATTACTTAAAAGTTAAAGGACTAGTCTGAGTCTTGTTTTGGTTTTTTTGGAACTGTTTTGAGTCTTCAGGGCAATATGGTGGATGCTACCCCTGTGTGGGAGCTTTCGGTTCAGTCGGTTGCACTCATGGCGCCGCGGGTGGCCATGGAAGCCAGGGTCAAAGTCATGCTACAATGTCTGTAATCTTTTTTCTGTACATATAATATAATAGTTAGACAGTTTACCGAGAAAAAAAAAATCAATCAGAGATATCCTCAAAGGATTCATTAGGTGTCATTTTAGATGACTGATTCTTTTAAGAAAATCTCAGTAATCCTACCTATCAAAGGCTTGAGAAATCTCCTTGAGGAAATGATGAAAAGAATGAATGGAAGAAGATGGTAAGGTATGACACCATCAATTAACACAACCTTCAAGGGTGAGGAAGAAATCCACACAAGAAAAATATTCATCATTGATTTCGTAATGTTCACAAAATTTAAGAAAATTAGAAATATGTTCGATTATGGATGTTCCATCCTCACCATTAAACTTCAATTGAAACAAGTGATAAAGAGGTTCATCAGGGATTAACATTTTACCAGGGGAGAGGTTGGAAAAACACCCCAAGAGTATGATTTGAGGATGAGCCATTTATGATAAGAGATTCCAAACATACTCAATAGGAACAGTTTGTCATCTATCCCTCCTACCGCCAGTTTTTTGACAGTGCTGGAAATCCGTCAACCAAGGGGCTCTTCCTGATATGAAGTCCCAATTAGATCTCACATTGTTTGGGATAGGATCTCCATCCAGAGTATCGGCACAGTTTCCATGTACCATTACATATTTTCCTTGGCTCTAATTGTCAACAAAAGAGAGGAACGTGTATGCGCCTTTGAAAAGCAAGTGAGTGTGCCTAGCGAGTGCTCGGTTGTAAGTATGTCAAGGTTCTTCTACTGTAGAGGGATGAAAGAAGGTGAAACTCTAAGAGAGAGGTAATAGTACCACCCTAGTAGAGACACACGCAACCAAGAAGGATTCGTCTAACATCGAGCAAAATAGTCCACAAATATGTGAAGGTCATTACAGCCAATCAACAAGAAAGATATGTCTGATATCTAGTGGAATAGTCCACAAGGATGTGACAACAATAGAAACCATTATAGAAAATTCTCAATATGATAAGTACTAAAATAACTGAAATACTTCAACTACTTTAGCACAGATGAAAGAAAACATGAATTAAAAACATCCACATAATAGTCTTACAAATAATTATAATCCACATATGAATAATATGCTAGAAATGAGGCTTTTGATATTAAGTAAAAGTTCCAAGACACGTGTATACAATGCACACCCCTAGCTCCAAGAGTGGAGCGTTGGAGCCACTCCTTGCTCCCCAAAAGAACTAGTATGTCTCTCTAATGTCTTGTGGGAGGAGCCAAGGTGAAAATTATGTTTCTCATACAATGAGGGTGTATGAGCCCACTGTGTTTTTGCTTCTTGCAAATTTTCAATATTGCATGTTTTATTTCAACAATTTCAATTAAAAATTTCATATGCCTTCATTGCATCTATTTCAAACATGATTTGGTCTTCTTTGAAAACACATGATCAATCAAATCCAAACTTGATATAGATATCACATCGAATATATCTATGGTTTTTCCCAAATTCAATTTGTTGTGATATTGAGTTTAGCAATAGTAGAAAGGAATGGAAGTAATATGAAACCATATCCCAATACAAATAATAAACTAGTAACATTATCCTCCTTATGATATAAACATCCACACAAAAATGCAAACAACAACACACATATTGTTCCAATCATCTAAGATTTACATGGATCAAAACCATGGAGCTCTCATACCAAATGTTGGTTTATAAAAATGGTAAACAATGACATTTAAGACACAAAATTAAGATAAAGCACATACAAATTGGGGGATAAAATTTGTTAGTATTCACTATTGATGTACTCATTACTTGATATTTGCAATTTCCTTGGAGAAGTATTATAGGGATCAAGAACCAGCGTTCAAAAAAACATATAAAAAGACAAAGTTAATATATATATATATATATATATATATATATATATATATATAGAAAAAAAAAAATGAGAAAGGTTAGAAAAATTAGAATATATATATAAAGATTTAAAATTTAAACCCTGATGGCGGTGAATGAATAGAGTACAGGTTTCAGGGCACAAGGTAGACTCGAGCCATGTGTGAAATGCATGTAGCATTAGTGAATGGCAGTTGGGACAACTGGCGTTGGAGGCGACGAAGCCTCAAGAAGATGTGTGTGGGTTTTAAATTACGATGGGCATTCATTCTTCACCACTGGTGTATCCTAGGTATGGGCGAGAGTAACAAGGGAATATTTGTCTCAGAGTGTGCGCAAGCCACCAACTTGTGAATGTTGGTCTCATTGATGAATTGGGATTCTACAGTGGCCATCGAGCGAGGTACATTTTTGAGAGTGCAGACTTGGATACCATGCACATTGTTTGGGATCCTGGAGAATGAGTTGGAGGGAGTCTGCATTTGTTTTGGTTAGTGTTGATTGAGTGTAACGTGGGGTCTGACAAGCCTGTGGAACCTGGGAATCAACCTGATTCCAGTAATCATGGGGGCAATTTGGAAAGTGGTTTGTTAAGGTTTCATATTTTTTGCCGAAAATTTTATTTGTTTCAATTAAGGTTGGGGAATCCTTGGGTGGCTACATTCTTTGGTATAATTGTGTCATCTCTTTGTGGAAGACAATTAAGCTTAGGCATGATTGGCCCTAGTGCTCTGAGTATTGGGAGATTAGTACTGAACACCAAGTTTGTGGTAGTGGTTTTATTGGGGTTTTCTCTTCCGTGATTATTAGTTTTTGAATCCTAGTAGGGGTATGGTCAAGTTTATTTTTAAAGTGGGGAGCTCTAGGTTTTTAACTAATAGACTCGTTATGCTTTTTATATGAACTTTGAACACTTTGGGTATACGGGAGTGGGTGTATCAGTAGTATTTTTTTTGAATTCTCTTTCTAGTGCTCCTCTTCCACCTTAGATATGTTAATGCAGAGGGGCAGGGCCAAGAGAGGCGTGGGGCCCCATGGTCAACCTAAAGACCGAGTTGGTTGAGCAGAAACTAATGAGGAGGATGGGACTGAGGGTGCAGCACTGGGTGAAAATATGGTTTAGTCATTAGGTCATGTAGACCAAACCCCATCCTTGGATTCCCTTGTTGCGCAGATGAGAAGTATAATGAGAACATTAGAAGAGATGAGGCGTTAGAGACATTAGGATAGAAATGAAGTCATCTCATTCCTCAACAACTTGCAGCAAAATCAATGGGACATTATGGATGGTTTAGCCTCTCTGCGAAGAAACTAGAGGTGTTCCAATGTTAGACTAGATGAGATGAGCGCCTGCCTTACACATTTGGAGTTCCATGTCCACCGTGATCCAGGACCTCCCACTCAGGAAATTAGTCATGTACCTATTCCACCTCACTAATCTCCAATGAAAGTTGGTTGTTTGTTAATTTTATATGTTTTCTGGGATATTGGGTCTCTTTGTATCAGGCTAATATGTAAAGCATGGAATACTTCCTCAGTTTTTGCATTTCTCTCCTGGCCAATAAATGTAGTTGGAGTGAGGCCGGGAAAGCAATGATATTCATGTATAGCAGATTTAACATTTTGATTAGATAATAGAATAGTTTTGATCGACAAAAAGAACATTTAAAATTATATATATATATATATATATATATATATATATATATATATATATATATATATATATATATAGATATAGATATATAGATATAGTCACAGGGGTGGCGGTGCCCCCCCTCCCACTGCTCGAAAGAATAACTAGTTACTTTTTTGAGTGGTGGGAAGAAGGGCTCACAAGTTTAGATATGGTCGTGCAATCGAGGAACCTCACCCCTCACTAAAAAGAGTGGCTCACCACTCTTAGCAATTTTAACAGTGGAGGGGGAGGGAATTGAGAGTATAAAGAGTGAGAGTAGTTTCCTTTGAGTAACAATAAGGGGAGAGGGGTTATTTTGAAAATCAAAATGGGGGGCCAGATGGAGAGTATGAAGTGAGCCAATTTCATGAATCACCTCCACCCTCCATGCTCTCCATTTCAATTAGTCTATTCATTATATTTGCAATTTTTAGTTTTTATTATTATTATTTATAAATTTGTATTTCTTGTTATTTGTTTTAATATTTTTTTTTATTTTAAGTGTTTTAATTTGTGTGTGTTTTTTTTTAAGTTTTGTTTAGTAATGGTAAATTTTCTTTAATTATTTTTACTATTTACTATTCATTTTTTTGTTTTAATTTTTATTTTTAATTTGTTTATTTGGTAAGAAAAATATTTTTTATACATACATATATATTTTCCCTTACAAAATAAACAAATTAAAAAAATGGTACTTTCCCTTCTTTACTCTACAATGGTACTTTATCAACCACGTGGCACCAACATGGACCCCTCATGGTGCCATGTGGCACTATCGCTCTAATGTCACATCACACTAGGACAGGCCAAATTCCACCTTCCCCTTGGTCCATGTAACATATTTGCTCCTATCACCAATGGGAAGGTCTCGTAATCATCATAGGGATTAACCCCTTCAAGATTATTTCTTAACTCATTATAGTCTTAGACTTATATATATATATATATATATATATATACCATGTGCATATAGTTGGGCATGTGCTAGATCTAATGGCTCTAACACATGTTCGTCAAATCAACAACATGTAGGGGTCAGGCTATAATTAATATGGAGGAGGAGTAGAGGTCCTGCAGTTATGGTTCCACTGCAAGGTTCCATTATCTTAATCGACAGTCAATATCAAGCCCCGCTACATCGACAGTTTGCAGGACCTCACCCTCCTCTTGATGACGTCACAGAGGGGATGCCCTGTCATATTTTCAATCGTTGGTCTCCTGCCACTCAATCTATGGCCATGATTGAATTAGGTGTCCCAACCTCGTTTAGTAATGGAGAAGGTGGGGTGGTGTCACATTGGATCTCCATTGTCCGATGAAAACAACATACACCATCAATTTTCTCACCCCTGTATAATTCAACATTATTCACCTTCGTCATATGTTCGGCCATAATATATATATATATATATATATATATATATATTGATGGTTATCCCCCTCCGTCTAGGGCTTTGTCCTCTCCATTTTTCTCAACCATTATCCCTCTTCGTCACATGGCTCGCCATGTGTCCGAGGGAAAAAAATGAAATGGATACTACTTAGCCAAACACGCATAGTTTATGCAATGCTCATTGAAGTATACTCTCGTCCAACGATGCATTTCCATGATAGTTAACCTCATTATGTTGGTGTCATTAGTATACATGTATGTATGTGTGTGTGTGTTTTCCTATCTCTCAGACTACTACTTTGTACATACGTAAACCCATTGTTGAATCATGCCTTTCACTCTACTAAGTAGTCTAGAGGTTAAACTTGTCCTCATGCGCTCTTCCTACATGCACAAGACGGATTATGCATGCATTGCAGGGTGTTATGTTTATCATTTAGGATGTAAATTCTCAGATGTCTAGGAACAGTCACTATAAGAGTTGGTTAATTATGTAATTTAGAGGATCATGGAGGAGATTAATATAGTATTCATAGGAGTTTAATTTTGATCCGCGTCTAGAGTGTCACCCTAGTCTGCATGGGCATGACCATAACGGTTTAAATGGTAATCTGAGGAGTCTTAGTACCCCGGATCACTGGAAAATTAAATGTGTAGTCCAAGAGCAACAATCCTATGCCATATATCATGCATATATTGAATCTAAAAATACATGTGAGTAATCAAATTTATCATGGGAGGTATCACACCAACTTATCTCTACCATAAAGAATAAAGGCCGTACTTCATGGTAACATTAACCAGAGACAAGGAAGTTTCTTGCAAATGAAGGAGAACATTGACATATTCAAGAACATATTATTAACCTATCAAATGGGATCTACAGGAATCCTTTTTCTTCTATTATCTACATCTTGATAATATGAGAAATTCATTAAATTGCAGCAACTAGAGCATCATTGCCCCTTTATAAATTACTAGTGTTTATCTATTCAAGTGATTCATTAAGCAATACATGCTAAGAGTTAGTGCAGTTGCCAACTATATCAAAAAACCATAGATATATTTGTACACCACATCTTTAGGACAAGTTAGTAACCCTATAGCTCAACATGAAATTTGCTATACTCTCAATCATCAACCAAGAAACTAACAACTAAAGCCCAAGTTATCCATATGAGTAAAATATGCTTAACATTCAATGAATAGTATATTAGACTTTGAAAACATAACCAAAAATTCTAGGCACCTATTAAATGGATTGAATACTTATCTTGAAGTATAGGTTGGGCAACTAAGTCTGGGACTACGAATCTCCACCCAAACTTAGACAAGCTACAGCCAGGTCTCTCTTGTAGTTTTCATCTGTAATCTGTATTCCATATCATGAGTAAGGGATTTGCTCAAGGGATTAAAAACCAAGTTTTCCAGTTGAAACCACAGTTCCGAAGGTCCAACCACCTCCACCCACAATCTAGGACACAACAGTTAGATTATGCATAGGGAACTTTAGAGGTGTCAATGGTGTAGCAAGGAAACTTATTTGTTATTTGCCATGAGTTATCGTGCTCAGCTCATGTTTTCTTCTATGTTGTGTTTCTCCAACTTCAATCAATTGTTAGGTCAAGATAGAACTCCAAAAATGCACTCTCACCATATATCTCCCTCGAGTGATGCATCTTCCTCTCCTTGCCTTCCTTCGAGGTTCCTTCTCTCTCTATTATATCCTCCATTATTCTTCCTTTTGTAGCCACCCCAAACTTAAAGATCACATTCTCCCATGTGTACTAGACTGAATGATATTTTCCTCTATGTCCCTTACGCAACATTCAGAAAGTTACCTTTATCTATCAAAATATTTTCAGCCTATCAAAAGGGATCCACCTACCTGTGTGTCCCCCAGGTTTGTTCGTTATTGGTTAGTTTTTTTCAGTGGGTGGCTAACACACCTTACAAGCTGGTAGTTTCCCCATTTTCGCTTTTTTAATTCTTGTCCCTGATTCCTTGTATGTTGCTGCAATGAAGCACATATTTTTTCCTATTCTTTTATCTTATAAGAAAATAAAAAATTTCCCTTTTTGCATAGCTACCAGCTACCATGAACCAGTTCAAATTTCTTGCTATAAGGAAACCTTAAACTATCCCAAGCAAGTAACCCCCTCAGCTTTGAAATTTGTGTCCCTTGACTCAGCCCATTAATTAATTACAAATTTATTTGTAATGAAAGAATATTAACCATGGGATGTCACACCTCCTATTCTATGTCAAATCATTCCATCTAGTTCTAGGTGTGCTAAGAATCATTCCCAAACATCCTTGACAACTAGCTCATTGGTTCCCATATAGTTTCGTATTTTAGCTACCCATATTATTGTGATGAATTGCATTTACAAGTGCATTGTAATTATCCCTTTGGTGGGCTTTCTTGAACTCCTTGACATATTTGTCTTGCCTAGTAAATGGTAAGAAATGAAATAATTCCTTCATATAGAAATAATGTTTTGTGCATATCCTGAAATTAATGAATTCCTTCTTGACTTGCTTGTCAAACCCTCACTCTCTACCACAAACACATCCTTTTAGAACACTACTAAATATGGCCTAGTTAGGCTTTCATCTCTCTTATGACATTTGAAAAAAAACAATGTCAAAGCCTCTTCACTATCCCCATGCCCAAAAAGCTCCAATGTTCTTGAGTTCCATAACACTTGATTTCATTTAGACAATTTGTCAAATAAGTTGCATGCATTGGCTATACTTTTGCATGATTATTGTATTAAAATAAGTGAATTTACTGCAAATAGAGATACTTGAAAACCAAATTTATGAGGTATGAATGGACCTACATTTCTCACAAATAACTTGCATACATTGGCTATACTTTTGCATGATTATTGTATTAAAATAAGTGAATTTACTGCCAACAGAGATACTTGAAAACCAAATTTATGAGGTAGGAATGTACCTACATTTCTCCCCTGGGACTGTAAAACCATATTATAGAAGTACAAGAGACCACATCTGGCTGAGATATTATGACAAATAGTTTCCAAACAAAATTTGGGATTCAATAAAACTAGGAGTTGGCGTCAACCTTGAGATGAAGTTTCTAACACCCCAGGACATCAGCATTATGGAAAATTTGGCGGAAAAAACTCGACGTAGGCATCGGTCTTGCGATGGTGATTCCAACGGCATAGGGCATCACCACTATCGCACATTTGTCGAAAAAAAACTTGCCGTAGGCGTCAATCTTGCAAAAGTTGTTCCACAACACAAGATGCAACCAGGGAACATTTATCGGAAAAAACTTGGCTTAGGCATCAGTTTTGCGACGGCAGAGGTGTCTCCACTATGGAAAATTTGTCGGGAAAAAATCGGCATTGGCTTTGGTCTTTCTACGGTAGTTCCAACAACACATGGTGTCGCCACGATGGCAAATTTTTCAGGAAAAACTCGGCGTAGGCATCATTCTTGCAATAGAAGATTTATTGAGAAAAACTCAGCATAAGCATCGGTCTTGCGACACATGTTCTGATAACTGTGTCTGTCGGAATTCCAATGAACACTTGGGTTGCAAAAATTATGATTGCATGGCATGTACATTTGTTGGAACCCATATTTTTCATGAGAGTGATGACAGGGGTAGAAGAACGATGAAAGGATGGTGAAAATTGAGTGAATTTGTAGTAGTGTTCCCACTCCAAAACTTCAATTTCTATCAGCGCAAGTAGCTCGTGGACAGGTTGATGGTTAATGGAAGTACTTGAGGTGGGTATGGCATGATTATAGCATACCACAAGTAATTCAGGTGACCCCTGCACACCCCTTAGAGCATTGGATCTATTTCCCTCCCTTTAGCAAGTTATCAATTCATTATCACGTAAATTTACATATGTCCCAAAAATTTAGTACAAATGGATATTTACAACTACAAGGTGTAGCAAAAAGTGTGGTTAAATACCTAGTCCCTTTAAGGGTACACCGTCCTTGTTTCTCTATAAATAGGAAAAAAATTACAAATATTGAGCTTTGTATGCACAGCTCTTACATTCTTTTATACAATAAACAAAAAGGGTAGAGTACCCTCATTTGATCTACCATTTCCTACATGGATTCATGTGCTCCAAAGTGCTTATGTTACACCTTTACCTTCTCTATTACTTGATTCTGGAGCACAATCTGCCTCTAATATGGGATGCACAATAATTCTAATTGGAATTTTCCCTCATATTCCACTTATATCACAGACTAATGCAAAATATGATTATTGTCACATACATATTTCTTAAGGAAATAAATGTGAAAATAATCATGTGCTTTCACTAAGGGTGGTAAGTCCAATCTATAAGCCATTGGCCCCACTCTTTCCAAAATATGAAATTGTCTAAAAAAATATGGGTGCAAACTTAGCACAAGACCCCACTCTCAATGAACTCTTCCTTGGTCTAATGCGGAGATATACATCCTCTCCCACTTGGAATTCCTTATGCATTCGCTATCGATCTACTTAAGTTTTTTGTCGATCCTAAGTTGTCTTTAATTTTTTCCTAATATTAAGCAGTTCTTTCTCCATTTCCTTCAACATTCTAAGTCCAAGAACCACCTTGTTCACTAGATCAGCCCAACTAATAGGAGTGTTACATTTTCTATCGTACAAAGCCTCGGAAGGGATCATCTTCAGTGACTATTCATACCCATTGTTGTATGTAAATTCAACTAATAAAAGTAACTCTTCCCACCTCTTTGGTTGATGCATGACATACATCCTCAACATGTTCTCTAAAATTATGCTCATTCTTTCAATTTTTCCATCAGTCTAAAGGATGTATGTCATACTAAATTCTAGTTGGGCTCCATAACCAACAAACAATGCCTTCCAAAATTTGTAAGTGAACTTGGCATCCCAGTATGAAATTATCTTCTTGGATATGCCACACAAACTAAATATCTTCGTCGTAAAAATATGATCTATGCCAATTACTTTTTGGATGCACATGACAGCTACAAAGTGAGTTTCCTTACTTAACTTGTCCACTACCACCATAATGGCATCATGTTTCATGGAATTTCCTGGCAATGATGTGATGCAGTCCATAGATATGGCTTCCCGCTTCCACTCAGGGATTGGGATTAGTTCTGGTAATCTCGTTGGGTGTCTACATCCCACATTAACTCGTTGGAATTATAGGCACTTGACAATGTAATCAGCAATTTCCTTCTTCATGCCTGGAAAATAATGCACTTTCTTCGTGGTTTTTATCATTTTATGACAACCAGAATGACTTGAATAAGATATTTTATGAAACTCATCCATTATGAGCTTATTCAAATTGCATGTACAAGGAACATATTATCTACCCTTGAACTTCAACATACTTTCATCGGTGAGCATGTAATTATTTCTAAATGATCCTCCCGGCTTATGTTGGGAGCATTCCTTCGCATGATGGTAATGCTCATCATGTAGCAACGCCTCTTTGATCATTCTTTGATGTCAACTTCACAAGTGCTTATGGATACCAAGTGAGCCACTTGTAGACTTTTACTAAGTGCATCTACTACCTTTTTCTCCTTGGCATTAATGTGATTTATCTCGAAGTCAAATCCATTGAAAAAATCCAACCATCTATCATGTCTTGCATTTAACTTGGTCTAATCAAATAACTATCTTAGTCCCCCATGGTCTGACATCAACACAAACCTCCTCCTCGCAGTGCATCCACATATTTAATGCATGCACTATCGCTACAAGCTCCAAGTAATGAGTGATAGTTCTTCTCATGTTCATTCTTTTCCTCAATTCATAGCAAATTACATGTCCATATTGCATCAATATCGCACCTAGTCCTTCCTTGCAAGCATCTGTGCAAAATAATGAATCCTTTTTTGGATCGGCTATTCTCGCGATAGGTTCACAACTGAGCAATTCCTTGAGGTTCTCAAAGCTAGTTGTGCACTATTATGTCCATTGGAATTTTATCCCTTTATTTTGTAAAGTTGTTATTGGATGCCCAATATTTGAGAAATACTGAATGAATCATAGGTAATATCTGTCCAATCCCATGAAAGATCTAACTTCTGTGGCATTTCGAGGGGTGGGCCACTCCATTGTGTCCTTAATATTCTCAAGGTCCTCAGCCACTCCTTCCCTGGAAATGACATGTCCCAAGTACGAAACTTGTCACTGGAAGAAATCACATTTGTTGAGCTTGGAATAGAGCTTGTTCTCTCTTAGCAATTGCAATACCACTTCCAAATGCTCTTCATGCTCTTCTATGGCTCTTCAACAAGCCAAGATGTCATGCATGAAAACTAAAACAACTTGTCCAAATATGGGTTGAGGATGTTGTTCATCAAACGCATAAATGTGGTAGGGACATCAATGAGCCCAAATGACACCACCACAAACTCATAGTGTCCATATATTATCTCCAATATTGTCTTGTGGACGTCTTCATCTTTAATCCAAATCTCATGATAACCATAACTCAAATGCACAATGCACAACCTATTGAGGTGTTGGAAAATCAAAAAGGCAGAAATATTTTCTTTATGTTGATAATTACTTGTGATATTCTTATGTTCTTATTAACTTTCTTGTGTTCTTATTTTATCTCAGTTCATCAAGCAATTACCAAAATCATAACACAAATATCAAAGACACCATATGTAGGCAGACAGCCATGGAAAAACCCCTATCTAAGGGAAAACCTAGTCAACAACTATCCCTTCAATAGTTTCACGAGATAATCTAAGACTCCTTGACTTAGACGCATACTTCCTCCAATCACCAAGTCAGCCCTTCCTTCCTCTTCATATGATAACCTTCCACAAACGACTTTGACCTTGTAGCATCAGAACTTTAACCTAACAGCAGTAGTAGAAATTCGACCTACTAGCAGTAGTACTTCGAATTGGTAGCAACAGCATAACTTCGACCTCTCCAGCAGTAGAAATTGAACTTCTCCAACAACAGAACTTCGACCTCTCCAACAACAGAACTTTGACTTCTCCCGCAACAGAACTTTGACCTCTCAAGCCACAAAACTTCTATTTCTCAAGAAACATAACTTCAACCTCTCTAGCAGCAGATCTTCGAACCTAGTAGTAGCCCAGTAACTTTGCACTAGAGAGAGATAGCCCAAAAACTTTGATCTTGTCCTCCTCCTGCAATTCTCCTTCTTTTCTAAGGACTTTGCACATTTTCTGTTTCTACTTCTTATGTATCGAACTTCTTGAGTGAGTGAGGAAATGGATCGAACTACACTTCTATATATAGCCTCTTTTGTGAGTCAAATTACCCTAATGTAGGCCAACTTCATCAGCAAAGGGCTGAATTCGTGTGGAGGTGACAAATGACTTATTTTACTCAATAATAATCATTTTTACATGATTCAAAAGCCCAAGAAAGGTCTCATAAAATGGAAAATGACTCTAATGACTCAAGAAAAACCTAGAAGTCCTTAATGGGAACTTTAACCTAAAACATGATGACCCAAGCATGAAACCCATGCTTTAATAAGTCATATAATAATTCATTTTTCTTTATTTTGGTAAATACATTTCATTATGACTCAAATACAATTATTGAAGACTGAACCTAATTACATTCTTCATCACTCCCTCTTAACTAGGGAGGTATTCATAATTACACATACATATACAAGTACAAGGAAGATCTCAAAACATATGAACCGAGAAGAGTTTAGGCACACACAATGCCATGGACTAGATTCTTAACCAAGGGAATCTATTTGGGTGGGACTAAGATGGACTAAAGCTTTCAGCCATTCTAGGTACCATCAGGCTTACTTGTTAACCATCAACCCATGGAACTAGGTGTGTAATGTAAGGTTAGAGCTCTATGACCAACTCCACCAACCCTCATTTGGAAACTAGACATCAACACATAGGTCAGACAGATGTCCTCCCAGGAAATTTCTATTACACACAATGCCTCAACACATCAAATATCGCCCGATCAAATAGATCGGTAACATCAAGCATGCTTCAAAACACTTCAACAGATTTACCTGAACAATCACAACCCCAATTAGCAACAAACTTTCAAATACATAAGTAAAGACAAACGTTCGGGGTCTTTAATCATCCTGATGTTGCTTCACAATTTATCACCATAGGACTTAGATGTTTCTAAACAAACCTTGGCAGAAGATTTCTTCACCATACAACTCCCTTTCCTATTTCACATGCAGCAACATACTCTACAGCAAGATCCTAATTTCCTTCTTTCAGCAACCCCTAAATATACATTATCCAATTTCTTCTTCAAGGTATCCATCATGACTATAATATTCCCTCCCTCTCAACTTGGGAAGATATACTCTTTCCTTTATCTAGGTTCCCTCTTAACTTAGGGAGATCAACTACTTTTTATGACATCAGAGAATCTTTTATGGCTTCAACCTTTTCTTATCAAAGTTATCTTGATCATCATCATTCATATAACTTCCTTTATCATGCTTATAAACCAAATCAACTTTACTTACAAATATATTCAACATCTTAAAGATTATGTGCCTGCACAACTTAAACAGCAAGTACAACCGAGTACATATATAGAAGCATGAATTTAACTATATCATAATCATGGAATTATTATAATTTATATATCAAATCCCTAAACTTAGTTAGGTTCATAATCAGCAAGAGGCACATACTTTTAAAATTCAACTTCTTGCTCAGCTTTTTGTTACAAACCCTAGATCACAACAGTAACTCAATCAATATATCAGTCTCATTATATCTAGGGCCTCAATATTACTTTAAAAAATATAACATACTCTACTATGATATGTTACAAACCCTAGAAGTAATTCAAACAAGTATAGTTCTACAATGCATCCAATAACTTTAGAATTTACATGTTAGACTTCTACTAAGATTTAACGCAAACCCTAGATTCCATCTTTGAGACAGTAAGCCTTAGATTTCAACAAATAAAACCAAGCACAATATGATCGACTTCTACTAGGTTTTGTTCCTAACCCTAGATTTTATCATCATAATGGAAACAATATCACCATATCCTAGAATATCAAACTTATACTATGGCTTAGTTATAAACCCTAGAACTATGAGCATCAACAAGTAGGTTAACACATATACATATCTAAGATTTCATAATCATGCATAAGCATATCAAAAAAATATCTATTAGGGAAACCCAATACACAAATATCAATAAAAGTTAGACATATAACAAACTTGATCGGACTAGGCTTTTTATCAGACGGACAAACATGCACCTAGGGTTTCATTCATAGGAACTTACTCTAGATATATAAGGGTTTTTCTCATAAACCATAATTTACCAAAGCCTCAAGGTCTAGGAAAATATTACCATTCAAACCTAAAGGAATAGGGTTTTCCATAACAATGGCATTACCATAAAAACCCAAACATTAAAAGAATAGTATTTTTGTACATTTCATCAATAACCCTAAGTAGACTAGGCTTTTTCACATTAGAATTGACATACCCTTAGGTTAGGCTTTTATAGAGAACCTATGAGGGTTCCACAAACATGATGGTTTTAATGAGGCTGGATTCAATCTAATGGTTAATCACCCAATTAAGAATCTTTATGATTCAAATTTCCTAGACATAACACTTGTTAGTAATGTAAAGAAGATTTATTAGAATGAATGAATATATATTTTTCATGAAGAGAACAAAGTTTATAGTCCAATACATACCTTTGATTCATTACTTAACAAACCTTGTAGGAAATTAACCCTTCAAGAATTTTCTTTGCAACAGAAATTTTGTTATGCTTTTTCTTGTGAGGTCTTCTCCATAACCCTTGAGCATATCAACAAGATTTTCTTAAACAATGAAAATATGAAAATAAATGTTATTTAGCATCTAATACAAACACATCTAGATAAGAGAGAGAAACCAAATATAAAAAAGATAATGCAAGCAGTAAGATACTTATCTTTGGTAAAATGGTGAGGGCTCCCTCTTAATCCAATCGTGAGGGATACCTATAACAACTCAAAAATGTTATTCCAAAGCATGTTATACCTACAAGTACTAGAAATCAAAACATAAAGGAAAACATTTCAAAATTTAGAGTAGAAGGATATGTAAGGGATAGAGTCCCTAAAAGTCCCTAGAAAATAGTTCTTTGACTTTGGATTCTTCCATATTGTTCTTCTTTGGTGAACCTTTGTTGGTAAAGTTTGCTTGATCCCTATCTCTTATTTTATTCCTTGGATTCTCAGAACAATTACTTTTATAGTGACCCATATTGTGACAATTGTAGCATGCAATCTTGGATAGGTATGTATTCTTCCTTGGCCCTTTGGACTTCTTGAAGGTTCCTTTATTCTTATGATGAGCGGAATAGGCATTCCAAAAATCAATGCTATATTTTCTCTTCTTCACTCTTCTTGTTTCTTACTAAATATATTTTGACTTCTTCTAGACCGCATGCATTCCATAATTGCTTGAATGTAGGAGTATCCTTCCAAATCTTTTGAGCAAAATCTATGTTGGATAAATATGGGATGATGTTGTCCTTTATTCCATCCACTAGTAGGGTCATGGCCAATATCTTTGTTTCTCTGAACTTTGAATTTTCTGCATCACTTGATTCATTTGTGGGCTTCTTTACTTTTCCTTTAACTAAATCGAAGACTTTATTCTTCTCAAGGATGAAATCTATATTCTTTTTCCATGCTCCGTAATTAGATGCTCCTTCTAATTTGTTTTCTCCCTTTAGTGAGTTACACATTGTTCTTGAAGATAGTATGCTTGCCTCCTTATATGATCTTCATGACTCTTATTCAACTTCTTAAAACTTCTTATTCTCTTTTCAATAGATCTTTAGGCTACCTTTTTCCTTCTTCTTCACCTTAGCTTTGATACCATGTTGGAAAATAATAAACGTGGAAAGATTTTCTTTATGTTGATAATTACTTGTGATATTATTATGTTCTTATTAACTTTCTTATGATCTTATTTTATCTTAGTGCATCAAGCAATTACCAAAATCATAACACGAAGATCAAAGACACCAGATGTAGGAGGAAAACCAGGGCAAAACCCCTATCTAGGGGAAAAACCAATCAACAACTCTTCCTTCAATAGTTTCACAAGATAATTTAAGACTCCTTCACCTAGACATAGACTTCCTCCAATCACCAAGTTAGACCTTCCTTCCTCTTCAGATGATAAACTTCCAACAACAACTTGGACCTTCCAACAATAGAACTTCAACCTAGCAGTAGTAGTAAAAATTCGACCTAGTAGTAGTAGTACTTCGACTTGGTAGCAACAATAGAACTTCAACCTCTCTAGTAGTAGAACTTCAACTTCTCCAGCATCAGAACTTCAACCTTTCCAACAGTAGAACTTTGACTTCTCTAGAAATAGATCTTCAACCTCTCCAACAACAGAACTTTGACCTCTCTAGTAGCAGACCTTCGACCACAGCAGTAGACAAGTAACTTTGCACAAGAGAGAGATAGCCCAAAAACTTTGATCTTTTCCTTTTCCTGCAATTCTCCTTATTTTCTAAAAACTTCGCACTTTTTTTGCTTCTCCTTCTCGTGTATTGAACTTGTTGAGTGAGTGATCAAATGGATTGAAATGCAATTCTATATATGGCCTCTTCTATGGATCAAATTACCCTAATGTAGGCCAACTTCATCAGGCAAGGGCTGACTTGATGTGGAGATGAAAAATGATTTATTTTACTCTGCAATAATCCCTTTTACATGATTCAAAAGCCCAACAAGGGTCTCATGAAATGGACAATGACTCTAATGACTCAAGAAAACCTAGAGTCCTCAATGGGGACTTTGACTTAAAACATGATGACCCAAGCATGAAACCCATGTTTTAATAAGTCATAATAATTATAATTATATTTCCTTTTTCTTTCCTTCAATAAATATATTTCATTATAACTCAAATACAATTATGTGTTATGAAACCATCTCACAAAAAGATATATCAACGCCTTAGAAATAAGCCTCTTCGAGTGGGCAACCTCCTTTACATTACACAAATGAACAATTCTTAGATGATAGAAATGAAAATACCTCCTTTACATTACACAAATGAAAAATTCTTAGATGATACAAATGACAATACCTCCTTTCTATATATAGAAGTCTAAGGGGTCATAATATAATCAGAGCCGACATAACAATAATAATGTAAGGGCACAATAATAACAATAGTGGGCTTCTATGGGGTGCAATAATAACAATATGGGGACTACATGGGCACAACAGTATAATAAGGGGGTTGTACTAATAAAAATAAGGGGTTACACTAGTAGTATAGGGACCTAACATGCCCCTCTCCTTCAAAAAGAGTTGTCCTCAACACTTGAGTAGTTCTTGATGCTTCTGTATAAAATTATTGTCCTCCCATGTGGAATCTTCAACGGGTAAGTTCTTCCACTTGATGAGATACTTTGAAATTGATTGATTTTGTAGTTGTCGAGTTCTTGTTTCTATGACTGCTCCATGTTCCAATATGATTTTTCCTTCCTCCTCAAGTTCTGGAAATATTGTTTGAACTGGGATCTTCTACAACTTTTGAATGAGTGGCCACACTTCTTCGTCCTTCTTCCATTCATCCCTTTCTTCGTGTATCCAATCTGGTTGGATAATAGAAAGAGCACAAAACAATGCTTCCACGTCCTCATCCTTTCTTGAGAGTTTATCTGCAACAACATTTTGCTTCCCTTTTTTGTATATGATTTCAAAGTCATAACCCAACATATTTGTGACCCGTTTTTTCTGTTCTTCTATAGATAATCTTTGTTCTAAAAAGTATTTAAGACTATCATGATCCATTTTTACCTTGAAGTGTCTTCCCATTAGGTAAGGTCGCCATTTCTTCAGTGCATGTAGTATTGCCACCATTTCCCTCTCATAAATAGCTTGCTTGAGATGTAGCCATAAAAATACCCAATCGCCTACATCAAAACTTCTTTCACTATGATGTTGATCTACCTGTTGTTTCATTCATTTTTGCACCAAAGGGGCATTATCCTTTAAAAGTTGGAGAGCTTGTTGTTGATGCTCGATGTGATCTTTCACTACTTGAATCTTTTTCTTCTTGATATGTACTTCTATCTTGAGAGTTTGAGGAGTGGTAATTTCTTCCAGTGCATTACAAGATATGGTCGGATTAATTTCTTGATGCTTGATGTGATCTTTCACTTCTTGAACATTTTATTTTTGATATGTCCTTCTATCTTGATAGTTTGAGGAGTGGTAATTCCGGCCAATGCATTACAAGATATGGTTAGATTCATTTCTTCTTTCTCGGTGTGATCTTTCACTTCTTGAACCTTTTTCTTCTTGTACGTCCTTCTATCTTGAGAGTTTGAGGAGTGGTAATTATTGCCAATGCTTTACAAGATATGGTCGGATTCATTTCTTCTTTCTCTGGGGTTGGTTCCTAGTGTATATCCTCTTCTTTTGATGTTCCTTGATCATTTTCATCCTCCTCTTCATAATCTATGTAAAATAATTTCTTCTCAGCACATTTATGACCTTTAGTGTATTTTCTATCACAATTGTAACAAAGCCTTTTTTCTCATTTTTCTTCCAATTATTGTGGTGTAAACCTTGTAGGTTGTGGAAGGCTAGTAGAAAAAACACAAATAATTATAGTCGTGAGTGGTGGGATTCCTTGTTTTCATAATTTCGTTTTCAATTTTTCTTGCCAACTTGAATGTCTTCTCCAATGAATCATGTTCCCAAAGACGAACCTCATGTTGAATGTTATCCTTTAAAGTCCCTGTGAAGACATCAACCCTTTGCTTCTCTAGAATATCATTTACCCTTATATTCAATTTTTTAAAGTCCTCAATGTGCTCTGCCATTGAACCCTTTTTTTTGTGATTTATCAATTGGCTAAAGAAGGTGTTTCTCTTTGTATCCTCATAATGTCCTATCATTTCCTCCATGAAAATTGACCACGTGACAAGTGCTTTAAGAGAAAAAAGCCCTTCATACCATAAAAATTGATTCGGTTCTAAATATAAAGAGGCAGTACGTACCTTTTGTAACAGTTTCACCTCATGTAGATCAAAATCTTGCTCCATCTGTAGTATCCAATTTAACGGATCCTTGCCATCAAACTTCCTCATATCGTCTTTTCTTGATTTTAGGAGCTCGATCTTGAAACGACTGTAACTCTGTAATTTTAGATATCCAAGTCTAAAATTGCGCTATATAGTAGCCCTCTGAATCCTCTTTCTAACCCCGCAAGTCTGATCAAGATTGGATTCTCCAAGAAAGAGTTATGTTGAATCTCCTAAGATGACCTGATTATATAAGGTTTCAGTAGAGCGCGCTTGTACGACGTGCCACGTGTCACTTTTTCGATCTTCGGATATGAAAACTATATATAGAAAACTATAGTCCATCCTCTTTCTGTAACTTCCTACGAAATTTCAATTTGATGTTCAAAGAGAAAGTTATGACGATTTTCCCAAGGTCACTTGTTTAGAATGTAATTCGAGAGTCTGCAAAAACCCTAACTTCCTCAGATTGTATCTCCACAAATATAGTGAGACAAAATCTGAAATTCGAACCCGAGCTTCACCATGATTTCATATCAAATGGGTTTTAATTTTAGAGTCTTAAAATGCGTAGAAGAAACCTTATAGCGAAAATTCGGCAATGACCAGTTTGGAGCAGCGAAACCCTAGAATCCAAAGCTCTGATACCAAATTTTATGAAACCAGCTTATAAAAAGATAGAAAAGATAGATCAACACCTTAGAAATAAGCCTCGTCGAGGGGGAAACCTCCTTTACATTACACAAATGAACAATTTTTAGACGATACAAATGACAAGACCTCCTTTCTATATATAGGAGTCTAAGGGGTCATAATATAATCAGAGCCGACATAACAATAATAATGTAAGGGCACAATAATAACGATATGGGGACTACATGGGCACAACAATATAATAAGGGGGTTGTACTAATAACAATAAGGGGTTACACTTGTAGTATAGGGACCTAACATTATGAAGACCAGACCTGGTTACATTCTTCAACATGAGGTACCTTTGAATCTTCACCATCTCATATCTAATGTACGTCACATACCTCAATAGTTCTAATAATTTGTTGGTGTTATCATCTACAGTAACTTAATTTTCCTAGCTTATGCTCGTGAATATATTTAAATTTTTTTCATAGTATCTCTCATACAAGTACTTCCCATGGAAATATTTCTCAAAATTTCCCCATGATAGCTCTTTCTCTCTAATGCTCATGAAATTTCTCAAATCCTCCCACCATATATCATCTTTTCCATTCAAGATGAAAATGGCTACATCGGCCTTCACGTTTTCAGAATAATCATGTAAGTATTTCGCCATTCCCTATAGTTAGACTTTTGCCTCTTTATCCTTCTTAATTTCTCCATCAAAGGTAGGGGTACTTCATTTCTTGAACTCCTTCGACATTAATTTATTTTCATTGCTCCTTTGTTTGGGGTGTCTTCTAGTTGCAGCACTAGACAATTGCTTATGGTTCTATACCCTTCCTTCTAGACTTCACTTACCTATCTATGTATTTTATTTTACTTGTTTCCTTCTACTCTATTAGTCTTTAATCTACGCTTCCATATTTCAGATGGACTTTTCTTGGAATTGTGCCTACCTAGATAGATAAAACCAAACTCGTGTTTCTTTTTCCTTTGCAGATATGATAATCTTTGCACTATCATTGTGTTATATTATGTCTACTTCTCTTGAGCTCTAAAAATCCTTTCATTGTTTGACTTACAGCTTCTCAATTTATCCCTTAAGCTTCTAAGGGTGTCCATCTAGTAATGGGAATATCCCTCTGTCCTCTTCCCAATTGAGTCCTTTTCTTGATTATGATGGGATCTATCAATGTTCTATTTTACCATTTTATTGCTTATTCCTTTATTTCCTTGTTGTAAAATTGTGTCTTCTTATCTGTTGTGACACACACTCAATTTTTAATTAAACCAAGGGTAAATAAATAAACATATTCACTCATCACCTTGGCATATATGTTCTTAAGCGCTAAAGTTGGTTACAAAATCAAATCCCACATCAACATGCAGGTTAGAAAACAAAATATCACATTATCATTTCATAAATGTTTGTATCCACATCAATTGTAAGTCAAATATTCAATACACATTTAGCAATCAAAACAACAGTTTAAATTTGTATCCATCTTTGAGACCTTAATTTTATTTCTAAATAGCTAATATTAAACCTTTGTTTTAAATATCGCTCTATAACAAAGTTCTAACTTTTTTTAAGGCCCATTCAGTCTAAGTGTTGAACTTGGCTCTAATACCACTTTGTAGCACTCCCTCCCACACCCTTGACCTATCTTGATTTGTTGGAGGTGTTACTTGTTTACTTTAACCCAACCCCCAAGATTTGTTAAGGAGATAGGGTTAAAAAAACCTATTTTTTTCGAAGTCTTAAAATCTCAAATAAAACACCACCATTTCATTTAGCTCGTTGATATCTTTCCAGTGATATAAAATTTACCTCAACCCGGTCGTTGGGTTGAAATTTATGTCTATTAAAAGTATGGCCAATTATATTAGGCCACATCATCCATGAATGTCCATGTGGAATCAACGTGGTCCTTGTCATGTCCAAGTGGCATTGCCACGTCAACTCAGCATGGGGCCTACTAGTCCTCTCCCATGTTATTATACAACACCTCATCATTATATCTGGCCTATGACTTATTCAGCCTATCAACATGTTGACAACACCCCCCAAACCCCCAAATATACAGATCTAAGTCATGTACAAGGGGAGATCCATCCCCCTTCCTATGGTGTTTACCTCACCGACCTCTATATGGTTATATCTCTGGGTCCAAGTGGACCATGAAGTGAATTTGAAGTAGGGCCCACCACGTACCACGTGGTGGATTTTGTTGCTCTGGTACATCAACATAGAACAAGGTCCACTGACCCTCCTCTACCCTGCGTATTTCAATACTCACTATTATCTCCAACCAACGCACATCTAGTTGTTTCACCTTCATGATACCCCTCAACACCCACGGATGGTCAAATCCCGTATCTAACTCCCACTTGAAGGTAATTTGGCTAGGATCACATTCAGGCCCTTGAATATGTGTGTGCCCTTGTCCAACCTTGGATTTCCTGGATCTCAGATACAGTTGGCCCTTGAAATGGAAATCCAACCCAAATGATATATGGCCTCTGCGTGAGTGAACTACACCTTACTAGTCTCAGACCCAGATCAGAGTAATTTTACAAAACGCTAAGAAAAAGGAAAGTAATGGAAATTTAGGGGATTCCTTAAGGCAAGGGGGCACTAAATGAACTCCAAATTTCCTAAAAGTATTTTTTGAGGCTAGCCCTTGACCTCCAAAAGATAACACAAATCATCAACCCGCTTATGCAAGTTTAACAATTAATATATCTGAGGATTTATAAGATAGCGAGTTACTCCTGAGTAAACTTCAGACATTCAATCACAAACATATAATATATCCCACAATTCATGAAGATGGTAGTGACCACAAAGTTTTAACATTCATTGTCACCATAAACACATAAGATAGCTTGCCAACTATGAATATGATAGTGATTTCAAGCGTTCTTTCATGGGTAATACAAAACCACACATCGAACAGCAACATAATAAAGATTATTATAATTCATGATCCAAATATGCATAAACCATTATGCTTATATAAATAAATTGAAATGGTTGGAAACTGAAGGAGGGACTACCCAACTATAGGCTATTCGCACTGCAATCGACCAACCCCAAGTCAAATTCATATTTTGAGGGGATTCTTGCTTAGGATAATTTCACACCAAGGCTTGGTCAAGCACTCAAGAGATGGATTCCACTGTCCATATGGTTTAATAGTTGTCATTTCATAGCAAGCACTAAAGGGATTTGTAATCCATTTTCTAGGTGGTTGAACATCTCTTTAGCAAGCACCACAATGACCCACTTACTCTCTGAGTTCAATCACAAAGATTCACCCCAAGCCCAAATGGTATTATTCTTAATTACAAGAGATTGAATCCATTATTCTTGTGGTTTAACAAGTTATTTTTCATATAAATCACTATAAGGTTTTGCAATCCATTGTCCAGGGGGTTTAACATCTCTTTAGCAAGCACCATAGTGGCTCATATTTCCCTATCCAAGTGGTTTATCAACTATATAGCAACCACCACAATGATTTGTCATCCATTGAGCCTCCCACTAACCATTCAGGCTTACACTCATAGCCCAATGGCCTCCACACAACCATATAGGGGATAACACCCCAAATCTCTAAGAAAAATCAATAGTCTAATCCTTTAACTTGCTTTTCAACAACTCCTCTGCAATGATTTTTACTAAATCACTTCTCTTCCAAATGATCCTCTTTCAACATACTTTTACACCTCTCAACTAGCATGTATTTTTCTCATTGTTTGTTGTCTGTTGTGTGCACTTTTCTACCTCTTTTGTTGGTATCTTTGTATTTTCTATCCATTGTGTCTTCTTTCCTTGTTTCTCTTCTTTTCTCTTCTCTTGTGTCCTCTTGTATGTAATCATTGACCGCTCTCATTTTATTCTGAGATATCCACTTCATGTCTTGATCCATAAGGAGGGAACAAGGATGGGAATTATCATATACCCTTATTTCCCAATCTAAAACTTCAATTCCTATCATTGTAGGCAACCCATGGTCAGGGTGATGGTTAATGGATATAAATGAGGTGGGTAAGGCATGTTCATGGCACAACACAAGAAATTCCAGCAACCCGTGCGCCTCCCTCAAAGCACTAAATCTATATCCCTCCCTTTATCCAACCATCAATTCAGTTTACCTTAAATTTACATATGTCCCAAAAATTCACATAGGGATATTTACAATTACATGGTGCAACAAAAAGGGTTGTTTCATAAATGTGTTTGTGTCATTGTTTGATGAGATTGGTTATTTAACTTTGTGTTATGAACCTAGTTGTGTAATTATTCTTCTCATAAATTTCTACTAGGAATTAAATATCAGGCGCTAGCCACACAAGAAAAAATAACATGGTATCAAAGTTGGATCTTTAAAAACTAATCTCAAAATCGTAGAATCTAGGGTTTGTATAGGATCATTAGGCCAAGTTCAGTCGCAATCATGCAAAGGAAGGAATTTTATTTAAGGCTGAAGAAATAGATATTGAGTTCACAAAAATAGTTGTGACCATAGCAAGGACCTTTTTTTTTAAGAGTAAAAAAAGGGTGGGGGTGCATGAGTGGCCAAAAAGGGTGTCAACCACCCGCAAGTCTCATGCAACAATAGGTATCCATTCAAGTCGTCAGCCACTCGGGTCAACCATAGTAGAGGGAGCGCAACACAGGTGAAGGTCGAGGGTCAGACCTGAGTGGGTTGCATGGTATAGATAATTGGTCGCAGATGGGCCATGAAAGAGGAACCTTTGTGAGTTGTTAGCCATCAAAATAGTCCGGTCTAGGTGGAGGAAACAAGAAATAATGCTAGAGAGGAAAAAATGGGTGGAAAAGTTAAAGGTCAAATTAATAAATAAGAAAAAGGGACCAGCCTCCATCCATAATAGCCGAAAATAAAGCCCCATCCAACCCTATAGCATTACAGTTTAGCATGAAGATGGAAAATTGGACTTAGAGTGTAACCATCATAAAACTCATCAGGTGAAGCTAATAGAGTGTATAGGATCGAGGTCGATATTCCATGTGTTAAATAGGACTATCAACCAACCACTAGTAGCAAGTGCAGGTGTAGCAACAAAGGACTCAACAAGGTTGAGCAATAGACCACGTATTAGTCAAGGAACCAGGCCGAGAAACAGGTTAGTGGAACAGCCATAATAGAACTCGTATAGGGAATAGTCATTGAGTAGGGTTGTGCTAGGGTGTCATGGATGCATTTTTTTTAAGCATAGGAAACAATGTCAAGTTGGCACAGTAAGATTTTCATAGCTCGGAGGGATCCTAAGTCGCCAACAGTCACAATGGAAAAGGTGGAGGTGGGTCATAAGGATCCAAGAAACAACATGAAGGTACAACCATATGCATAAGGTACAGTTGTTGGGAGTTAGCCACAATAGTGGGTAAATCATGGATAAACCATAATAAGGTGGTAGAATTGGGTGGATTCAATATATCTACTAACAAATATATGCAACAAAAAAGAGTCAAGCAAGTTATTTTTGGTCGGGTTTGAATAGTTGGATAGAAATGGCTACCGCTATCAAGTTTGAAAATCACTTGGATGGTCCGTCTAATTATAGTATCTGGAAGGAGAGAATTGTGTTGGTGCTAGAAGAGAATGATATTTGGGAGCTTGTAGAATAAAATTAAATTCCTCCACCAATACAACACTTTTGGCCACCCATAAGAAGAAGGATGTGAAATCTAGGAGGATTATCCTAGACACAGTGAAGGATCAAATTATTCCTCATGTTTCTAGGAAGAAAAATGTGAGAGAAATATGGGAGGCATTGACCAAACTATAGAAAAGTTTGAGGTGGAGTTCTTATTGGTGGTTTATTGTCTTTCTGGCACTAGCATTAGAAATGCCCAGTTTATGGGCACTGATGCATGTTTAATGGATAGTGGAGCATCTCACCCTATGACAAGAATGAGAGAAGAGTTCCTTAGTGTTTCAAATATAGATTCAAACATGCATGTGAAATTTGGTATGAGAACTATACATGCAGTGAAATGGATTGTAATAGTGTTATTCCAGCTAAAATCAAGAGGATCTATGGACGTGCAGGAGGTGTTATATGACCCAGATCTAAATAAAAACTTTCTCTTAGTCTCAACTCTAGAGTATAAGGGATAAGAGGTTAATGGGAGCCTAAGTAGTTTCTAAACCATTTTTAATGATGAACTAATTTTATTGGGAAGAAATATGTTTGTATCATTGTTTTATGAGATCGGTTATTTAAATTCGTTTTTGTTAAATTTGTGTTAGGAACCTAGTTGTGTATATAATCAGTAGAATATTTTTTGCTAGGAATTAAATATCGAGTGCTAGGTTTGTAGGAAAACTAACAGAGGGGCTAAAAGGATGAATGAGTAAGATACAAGGGATGAAAAGATATGTAGTGGGATAGGGAAGTGAGAAGAGGTAAAGGTTGATGGGTACAGGATGGGGAGTGTTGGGAATAAAAGAGAGGAGGGAAAAGTCATCAAAGGGTTGGGAGAGGAGGTGATAAGAGAACAAATGTGACTGGGCATGGGAGGCAAAGGGTCAAAGGCGAGAAGAGAGGGATAAATGGGAAACTTGGGAGATAAGTGATATTAGGAGAGGTGGGAATGAGAGGGTGGGGTGAGATGGGCAAAGGGGGAGTATATGAGAAAATTTTAAGGGTGGATAGCTAGGAGAGGGGGAGTGGCGGGAATGAAGGATAGGAGGAAGAAGCTAAGGTGTAGGGTGAGGTAGGATGAAGGAGAAATTGGATAGGAGAGGAGGTGAGGGTGGGGAAAAGGATAAGGTATGATGTGGTGGTATAATAAAGGGTGGAGAGGAGGTATAGAGGGTGTTATCATAATTCTAGTTATTAAGTTTTTAAAAGTGTTGTCAGTTTTAGGGTCAGTGCACATTTGTAAAAAAAAATAGTGTTAAAGCACTGACAATGGGAGTTTAAACGTTATCGTGTGTCTAAAATTTGCAGGCAAAAGAGGTTTTGGGGGAAACTAGGGTATCAGTGCCAAAATAAATAAATTTAAATATTTGTTTTATATTACGCAAAAATCCTCCACGTCAGCAAAAAGGGTTATCATTTCTTAAACATGCTTGGGTAATTCCAAAGGGTAAAATCACGTGATAAAAAGATCGTTTCCACCACCGAGAGGTATGTGAGTTTAAATTCCAACTGGTTAAATCTGATTTCAGTTAGGTTATCATAATACATGACCTAACATGTTTTTAAATGAATTACCACATATAGTCAAAATCACTTGTATCTTTGATGATCATTATTGTTTGTGCTAAAAATCACTCGATTTGTTGAGTTGCTAGCCGGAGATCAAGGATCAAATCTCGATCCTCTATTTATGTGTGTTCCTTAGGCATCGAAATAGCAATGGCGAAAACTAGAAAGTTCAACAGGAGTGAGCTAAAAGGGTTTGGTCTTCTAGAGATCTACGTGGAGATCCAGAAAGAGTTTCAATAGGCCAGATGGGAAGAATTCTTCAGCGAGTGCACCGATTTTCACGATGAAGTGGCATGAGCGTTTTCCTAGGGCTCTGATGGATAGCGAGTAGAGGTTGGAGGAATTTCTTTCCAGGTGATAGAGGAATTAATCTTTGAGGTTGCAGGTTTGCCCACATATGGAGAGAGCTACTGGTTTGAAAATACCAAAGAAAATAAAGGTTGACAAGAGTGGAACTCCCATAGAGACTATAGAAATTAAAAGACAGAGGATGGTTAAGGTGGATGTTCTATTAGAGGTAGCTAGTACCCTTAGCTAAGAACTGGTTGTGATCTTTTGAATTTTTTATCCCTCACTGTCAAAGTCAAATTTTAGTCTACTATTTATAAAGCACTTGTTAGCATTTTTACATAGAAAGGAACAAAGGAGTGCTGTCAGTTTCATTGTCAGTGCATTTTGGAGAACAGTCTGAAAGAAAGCGCTGACAATCAACCCGTCAACGAAATCATCAGTGTCAGCAGCTAACGGATTGACAGTGGCATTATTAGCGAATTGCAGGAAGAATATCCGAGAAGGCAGGAGCTACACAACAAGAAGACCAGTTTTTCAGGGATGACAAGGCTTGTTTTACAGCAAAGGATGCATAATAATGATACATTTTCTCAGCCCGGTTTTTAGTACGAATTTCAGCAAGTTGTTTTGATTGAAAATCAGATATGTTTAGAAGATATTTTTACATGCATGTATCTAAGAGATATGTATTGTTATTTTTGTATTATTGTAATCAATTTTAGAGAGAAACCTGTTTAGCTATTATGGTCTATATAAGAAATGAATGTAGAATAAAAAAGGGTTGGAAACTTTCGGAAAAAATAGCATCTTTTGTGTATTTAATATTTTAATGAAAGTGATCTTCATGAGTAGTTTGCAGAAATTCTTGTGTTATGATTCCCTATCTATCTTCTTGGTTTAATATTTTCCTAATGTCCCAAATACTGAATGTTTGAAATTGGGACTCATATATTTATGTTCATGTTCCTTTATTTTCAAACATTTAAAAAAAAAGATTTACTTAACCACTACATTGATTTCTTTCATTTTTCTTCCAAATTCCTTAAAGTGTTAAAGGAATTATCACTATCTTGCTTTTGTGTTTTGCTCACTTAAAGTTGTTGTTAGATAAGCCTGATTGGGTCAAACTCCATGCCCAATAGTGGAATTTTCTCATAGTCCAACCAAACTCAATCATTCTTAAATAAATCTGGCCATAGGACTTAATTTTAAACCTTCTACTAGTATGACCTTGAGTAGTTGAGTTTTAGGGAGAGATCCCTCTACAGGTTGAAGGGCCAACCTTCAATCTCAAAGAGGTTTGAGCTTACCTTAGATTTTTTCCCACAACCAAGGTTTTCTCTAAGAGATAATATTTGGCGCCGTTGTGGGGGAGCGAAAGACATATTTTCTCCAAACGATTTCATTGTTTAAGATCAGATCTCTGAGGGAAAACAAAGATTTGGATATTAGTTTTGGATGCAAGGTGTTTTCTCTAGCGAATCCATTGTCAGAAGGATTCATAGCTCAAATAATTCAATGGTCATTTCACTAGGCCAATGAAGAACTTAGATGCTACTGCTATTGTTTCAAGATACGTGAGTTTAGATTTTACAGTTATTCCTAGTTTTTCTAATCATCTACCCAAAGATGAATATTTTTTGAGAAATGGACCAAAATTTAGTGGTGATGATTTTGAGCCTCACTTTGAAACATATCACAAATTTTCGTGACCTTACTGATCTTCTTAAATTCAAGTGTGAAGATGTATACATGAGATTATTTTATGATTCATTCCAAGGGAAGTGCAAAAATTGGATTGAATGGTTTTTTGCGAAGTTCATAACATCCATAAAAAGCCTTTGGTGTATCTTCTTGGAAACATGGATGGAGGAAAAATAATTTGTAGTAGATCATGTTTCCATTCAAGGTTTTAGAGAATGGAATGATGGGTATATTGATGGTGAAGTGGATAAAAAAATTTATGTATTTTTTTCTTCTTATTTAAAGTCATGAAAATGTAGCTCAGAAGAAAATATTCATTTCTTAGAAGAGTAGTCCAAGGAAATTCAGATAGAGCTTGCAATCTTATAGGATTGGCAAATTTCCATATCAAGATCATTCTTTTTTAATTTATTCTCAACAACAATGGAAAGACAATTTTGCTTCCCTCTGTTATTGAGAGTGGGGAATTTTTTATTTTGGATTATGAATTTCAAATAGAAATCATGCATGAAAATTTCAACCATGATAATAAAATTACATAATACATTCAAGATCAAGCAAGATATGGCATCTATGATATTGATGATCCTGTAACCATTTATATTGAACAAAATTTTAGTTCAAATTTTAAACCATGGCTTCATTGTGAAGATCAAGTTTATTATGAGCTATCATTATATTGTCAAGTTGTTATTTTAATCAACTATAATCGAGGAGTCTAATTTTCAAAACAAGCGTTAGATTGGTTGCATTGGAAGTTTCATATAACTTGAAGAAAGATAAAGTCATATGGTTAGAATATGAACAATGTACATAAATAATCTCACAAGATGGAGCATCCTTTCACTTTGGCATTTCAGTTTTTAGTTCTCAGCAATTGGTGTTCAGGTTGAAAACAGAGTTTGAGTGTGGATTCGATTGTAATAAAAAAAATTCAGCTTTCACATTACAGTACAGTTTTCAGTTGGTTTGGTTTAGTTTTAGTTGATGATTGGACTAAGTGTTGAAGCCTCGAAAATCGTTGCTTCAACATGGGGGAAAACCACCCAGTCCGGACCTTCGTTGGCAGATCCTTTTCCGTTTGGAGTAGTGGCTCTGACTAGGGATAATGGGACCAGTTTCCAAATCTATTAAATGCTTGTGCTAATGGGGTGATATGTGAAGTTTTAAAGTAATGTCTAAGCTAAAAGTAATATAATATTAACTAACAATCACATGCATTTTATCCTAATTTAAGCAATATCTAACTATAAATATACCCGGGATTTAAATCGATATATGCGATCTACAATAATATCTGAAAGCAATTGGTAATAAATATCATTCAATTGCGATGAGAAGTGAATCCGTTTTAACAATAATCATCTCGTATAAAAAGTTAGACGAAACGATTGTGAAAGATATATCGCATAAAGAAGTATTCATATATTCAGCATAAAATAAAGATCATCATCATACATAAGTGCAATAATGGTAATCAAGATTCAGACTTTCATACATAAAAAATTCGAGAAGAAACCATTGCTTAATGCATAAGTAAAAAGGATTACGAGATAAAAGTACCATTTATAATACGTCCTACTCATGTGTTTCAGCAATATTGATCTATCTTCAGTCCATTCAACACCATCTAAGAGTACAAAAGTGTAATTTTCAATAGAAGATGCTAAATCACATAGAAAATAAATCATATTCCATTAATTTCACCAAAACTTCCTCAAAGGGACAAAAGTGCATGTTTCAAAGACTATTTCTGATAAAATTATGGACCCCTCTCTAAATACATGAGAGGGGTTTAAATACTAAAACTATAAAACTAAAAATAGATTATTAAAAAATAGTTGAGGAGGTTTAAACGACCTGCCTCAATTTGTGCAAAAAATAAAATCAAAATGGAAATAAACAAGGTGACTAACTATCCGGCATTTGATCCTTAAGATCGCAAATATCCATCATGGGCTTGAGCTGTGTTGGTTGGCCGACTTCAGCTTTCAAATGTCCAGCAAATACGGCATCGATCAGTGCTGGCACAATTTTCTCTAGAAGTGGTTAGGCATCAGAGCATCATCAATTGGCTGTGAGGCTTTACCAAATGTTTCCAATATGCCTCCCAGTTTAACCTAGTCGTTTGCCTTATCACTTTTTCTTTTTCTACCACTGCCTATTTCCATTGTTGTTTAAGCTGTTTCGAATTAGGAAGGAAACCCGGAACGGAATCTGCCACAAGGTTGGCACTATGTAAATTCTCATTGATGTTTTCAATGACATTGTTTGTTGTTGCCGCCGCATCTATTGTTACCTTTTCTGGTTCTTTAAGCCTAGAATCTCAGTTCGCAAATAGGATTTCCTTATGCGATTCTTCTAGCTTGGGTAGGTTGGCCTTTCTCCCACCTTTTCTATTTTGTCAGGCGATAAAATCGAAGACCTTTTTAAAGATATCATCGTATTCAAGTCTCATTTCCATGACTTGACTTGTTAGTTTATCGCTTGTTTCATAATAAGATTTCCACTGTGAAATATTCTAGCAGAATAATTCTTTATGATGCATCAGTTAGGAGTTAAGACCAAGTGCTTCGGTAACAAACTAATCAATTTTTGGATCATCTTTGTGTAGATCATTTATTGCCTGCTTCTATGCTTCCTTCTCGACTAAGCTGGTTCGATGTTCTATTTGCATCTGTTCAAATAATTGTTGAAGCTTGGCCAACTGTATCTCTGCCTGCTAGTCGGATTTTACTTGTTGTAATTTGTTAGGTCCATATACTACTAGTGTAGCCCCTTATTGTTATTAGTAAAACCCCCTTATTATATTGTTGTGCCCATGTAGTCCCCATATTATTATTATTGTGCCCCATAGAAACCCACTACTGCTATTATTGTGCCCTTACACTATTATTGTTATGTCAGCTTTGATTATATTATGACCCTTAGACTCCTATATATAGAAAGGAAGCCTTGACATTTGTATCATCCAAGAATTGTTCATTTGTGTAATGTAAAGGAGGTTTCCCCAAGAAGAGGCTTAATTCTAAGGCGTTCAACTATCTTTTCTATCTTTTTGTGAGTTGGTTTCATAACATTTGGTATCAGAGCCGTGGATTCTAGGGTTTCGCTGCCCCAAACAAGTCATCATGGAAGTTTCCCTATAACTTTTTTGTTACGAAGTTTCAGAATCTACAAAACAAACCCATTTGAGAAGAAATCGGTCTAAACTTCACGCCCAAATTTTAGATCTTTTTGTGCTATATTTTTGGATATATGATTTGAGGAAGTTAGGATTTTTGCAAGCTCTAGAATTTCATCTAAAACAGGTCATCATGGAATTGTCACTATAACTCTTTCGCTACGAAGTTTCAGAAGCTAAAACAAAAACCCATTTGAGAAAAAATCAGTTTGAACCTTGGATCCGAATTTCATATCCTGTCCCGCTATAGTTTCGAAGATATAATCTGAGGAAGTTAGGGGTTTTGTAGACCCCCGAATTACATTCCAAATAAGTCACCTTGGGAAAATCATCATAACTTTGGTTCTGGGCATCAGATTGAAATTTCGTAAGAAGTTTCAGAAATATGACTACCTGTAGTTTTGTGTATATCAATTTTAGGTACTAAGGTCGAAACAGTGAGACGTGGCACGTTGTACAAGTTTTCTCTACTGAACTAGTCTATAATTAGGTTAGCGTGGGAGATTTGGCATAACCCTTTTTGGGATAATCAAATTCTGATCAAACTTGTGGGGTTAGAAAGAGAACTTAAAGAGATACCTAGGAAGAAATTTTCTAACTTGGAGATCTGAAATTACAGAGTTACAT
>APFE031548372.1:178683-208107 GCA_000404065.3 Pinus taeda
TGTATCATCCAAGAATGTTCATTTGTGTAATGTAAAGGATGTTGCCTCCTCGAAGAGGCTGAATTCTAAGGCATTGATCTATCTTTACTATCTTTTTGTGAGTTGGTTTCATAACATAATTGTTGCTCAAGTGACGTTATTTTATCTTCCTTTTCTCTAAGCAACAATTGTATTTCTTTTGCTTTGTCCATAGTCGTTGTAGCATAAGCACCTACAAACTGTGAGAGTCTAGTAAGGTTGGTGGATGGGTCAACGGGTGAGTCTTTCCATAGAACATCCATTGCTTCGTTTTCAGGGGTAGTAGCAGCTGTAGAGTCCAATTTCCTTTTCTTTCTTTGTCTTTTCACCACAACCTTATGTTGTAGGCTATAGAACACATGTAGATGGGGAATTTCTTCAATTCTCAAAATTATTTCGGAAGTGGGGATGGCAAGGATGTGCTCTACCTCTTGTGTATTTGCATTCTCTTCCACTGTAATTTCCAGAGTTATTTTCTGTTGTGGAGTTTGTAACTTTGGCGCTTGTTCCTCTATGTTGAGACTTTTATTAAAATTATCCCACTCTTCCTCTAAATCAATTACCAGGGGTTTTATTGGATGTGCGGAGGTAGTAGGTATTTCAACATGTTTGCTAGCTAAAGCTTCTTCAGCTATCTTCTGTATAGATTGGGTTGTATCCTTTACTGACTCCATGCTTCTACTTTTTCCATTTTGCGATAAGTTTTGTGATTCCCTCGTAGATTTCTCTTGAGATTCTGCTCCAGAATCGGTCTTGGAATTTTCTTTGGAGTCATCATCTATAGTCACACTGGGAGTAGGCTCCCTTATCAGTTCAATCAATAATTGGTCCAATGGGACCTTTGCTAACCTCCTTTCTCTGTAACTGTAAAAAATTTCCAAATCTTCACGGTCAATAAGTAGTTGTGCCATATGCTTCACCTTTGTGAAGGTGTTTTTCTGCAAAAATATGTCATCAAAGGCATCCACCTCATTGCTGAATACTTTTATTTTTACCAGAGTGGTGAAATTTTCGACAGTGCCAAACGAATCGTATTGCCTTCTAGGGAATTTAGGTAATCGCAGAGATAGCATGTTTTCTGCTTCTTTGAATGCATGCCCTAGGTCATGTAATGCAAATGCTCCACACTATACAGGGAATGTAGGCCAGATGGCCTTCTTTGAATCCTTCAATGTCTTGCTCATTCCTCCCTCACTAGCTGTTTGATAGGCTATCTCTCTAGCCATCAGTTTATCTGGAACATAGTATGGGAGGACATGGGGGGAGGTGATGTTGCCAAAAACCATGATATATGTAAATGTTTTCTCCCCAAACCATCTGGCCACCGAGAGGATGTCTACTTCATCTTCTTGGGAAAACCTGGGGGCATCTCGATTATAAATCCGCTTGTGAATAGGGGGCATAACTCCATGATAAATCTTGAAAAAATGTGGTTGAAAATTGGATTCCCACATGTCCTTGTGGTATATGTGAATGGGAAGTGGATTTTGAACAGTCCATTTCCATCCCTTGATAGGGAATTTCGAACTAAAACAAATTGCATCCATGACATAGGCTCTCATAAAAAATGGAGGGTAAACCCTCGAAGCAACACTTATTTTCCTTCTATACTCTATATTTGTTTTTGCTAAATTCTTAGACAGAATTTGTGCCCAATTCATTACAGTTGCGTTAACAGCTGCATCTATTAACCGAAAGCATTATGGGGAGAAATTAGTACTATCGGGTCTGCCAAATATTCTACATAACATAGCCGCTGCAAAACTATGTAGGGGACAAACAGACGAAGTAGTGTACATACCATTTTTATCTTTCTTGATTTTTTCCTCCTTATTCAACCAGGTCCAGGTACAGTCTATTGGGTTGTCGTTCTCTTTGGCAAACTTCTCCACAAACTACTTGTTGTATATGACTTGTGGCTCTGGAAGGTGGTACATAAACCGTCGGTTGTCTGAGGTAAAAGATCCCATAACCCCTTGGCTTCTTGTCCTCAATTCTTTGTCTGAGATGTCAGCTTCATCAATAACCCATTTAACCATGTTGATATAAGGGATTATCTTTGATCGTGCGACTATGGGGTGAAAAAATTAGCATGTCGTCTCTAGCATGGAAGCATATGAGGAATCACGTCCATCAACTGTAATTTTTGTTTCCATAATCCTCGACTGCTCCTCCTGCAGTATGTTATTCATAGCCTCCCATGTAGAGATTCCTCCCTCTCTGTTGCATGTAGTATCCGTAAACAAAGGAGTCATTTTCGACTTCTCAGAAGCAACTACCTTGCCTTTCTTCACCATTGTTCTCAATGCTTTGCTCTGCAGACTTTTCCTGAAAGTGAAGAACAACAGCTATCGGATACACAAAGATGAACGTAAAATGAAATAATGCAGATAGCTTGTAAAGGTGATAAAATGAGTTTTAATTGAATGCACGTAAGAAGATATCATATCACACTAAATGGCTTTTCACACATAAATGCAGTTATCTCTTACTAAATGCACACTAATGATTTGTTATTCCTTAACTTTAATGCTCATAAATGTTTGCATCGTAAAACGGGAAGAAGGCTTCTAGGGTGACGAGCCTTTGAACTGCGATGATAGCGATTGTGCGATTTGCGAAGTAATATCGCAAATCACAATATCGCAATATGTCTTTCCGCCTTTCTTACCTCCCGTTGTGTTTTTGCGATATGCAAGCCACTCGTTAGTTGTTTTCAAAACGTAGCTAATTTCCATGTTTATCCTATGTAAAAGACCCTTTTTACTGAGTGGCGGACCTAAAACATTTTCTTATGATATTTTAAGGAGTGGGTCCAGGTCTTAATCGAATTTCGCAATATCGGCTGGTGGTAAGTACGCGGCGTTCATTTAAACACCTGAAATGCGATGCAATAAGAGTTATAACGCCATCACAGTTTCGCATCTCGCATGTTTCGCAATGACCTTGTTAAAGTGGGCCCTTTATGAATGGTTCTTTGTGATGCGAGAATTAAGCCTAAAAAGATTAAGGACTTAGTTATGTCATATTTTATGATAGTTTTGCATAGAGTCCTTACTTAATCACTTCTCTTGATTTTGGAGGGTTAGAAAGGTCTTTTGTGGGTTTAAATCATGCTATATGTGTGAAGGTTAGTTTCTTGTAGTTTTTCTAAAAGGGGTTTTGATTGTTATCTTTGCTTTATTCCAAAAAATAAAAGAAATTCCTAAATGCTAAGTTTTGCTTTTTGGATAGATTTTTTGAAGGGTCCCCATTTATTAATGTAATATTAACTACTATCATTAATAAATGGGGGGGTTGTTGAATACCACAACAATTGGCAATTCACTCGGAAGAACCAATTACCTCTGAGAGTTTTTTGAAATTTCTAAAACTTCCAAAATAAAGATAGTCTTGAAAATAAGATTGTTACATGGAATATAAAGTAAGAAATACTGCTCTTTATTAATAAAACAACATCTACTTAACTACCATTCTTTTGATTATTCTTTTCTCATCGAAAGTTACCTTGTCTACATCAGTCTTTACTTGGTTTTTTATAGATAAAAGCAAAAAAGTCTCTCCTCAGATCAGTTTTTGGTATACTCAGTTGTTGCAGGTAGAGCCTCTGCTACCAGCAGGGGTTCATAGCCTCGACAGGGTTACCTTTTAACCAACAATGATCCAGTATCCCACTTAAATCATATTGCAATTTTAAAGATAAGCTTGTAAGTGTACTTATTGCTTTCTTTCTTTTCTGAAGTAATTCGTTGTTGCTTCAGCTCTTCATTTTTTGTTTCTTAAAGGACAATGTGATCCAAGAGGATCCATCGATCCAATTGCACAAGTGTTCGAAGTGTCATCATCAGCGTTCATGGGTGTCATTCACTGATCATTCAGTGTCGTCGTCGCTTCAGTTTAGCTTCGACAGATCGACAGTGTTGATAATGATCAGGTTCAAGTAATGTTATGGTTTCATGGCATTTAGTTGATGTGATGTTGTACCTGGCTGTCGACTTATGTCATCGATAGATCCACCAAGGTTTGGTCAATGACATGTGTTTTTTTGTTCGAATTTGCAGGATTTATGGTTGATATAGTTGATTGTGTAAAAGGGTTCGAGTTAAAGTACCTGGTCGACAACATAGTCTTATCATCCTTGTCACCAATGTTAGTTTCAAAGATGTGATGGTCATTGTCGTGCAATGTCGACGAATGTCGCATGGATACCACAAGGTTGTACAAGGGTTGATCGTCCGATGGAGGCTTCAATTTCGCCGATGTCACTGTGTAGAGCCGACATGGGTCTTGAACAGTTAAATGAAATTCCTAAACCTACACCTAGTCCTAAACCCTAACTCCTAAGCTATCCTATTTATCTTTGTTACCCTAATAATTCTATGCAATTTTCCTAACTACTAAAGCCATTCATCATCCTACGTTGAAGATAGAAGACCTATTGTATTACATGCCTAACTCCTAAACCATGTATTAAAATCCTAATACATTACATTATGTATTCAAATACATTCAAAATCCTACAATACACATTGATAACCCTATTTTCTAGCATTGAAATACATTAACCCTTTGATATAAAACTGCTCGGCCAAATCAAATGTTAAAAAGCATTACAAATGCAAATACAAAACAATATAAATTACAAAATAGTCTTAACCGCAGACCTAGACCGCCACCTAACCACAGCGGAAGCTAAAAGGCATGTGACAAAGTTGATGACCAACGGTTAGCAGATGACCAGTGGACTTGGAGACTAGCCGCCATCATAAATTGTAGCAGAGACCTTTTCCATGTGACCAGACATACATAACCAGTGAAGGTTAACACTAACCGCAACCTAACCGCGTCGAAACCGAGGTAGTTGTCACATGGAGATTTGGAAAGCCGCACCGTTAGCCGGAACCGCCGGAGTTAGACCGTTAGCTAGCAGGTTGTGGTTAGACCACGGCCTATTTACATAGGCAGTCAACCTCCTCCGCCCGGTTAGCTAACCGCTAAATGTATTCAAGTTATTCTAAAGTGTTTTGGGTTTTGTTGTTTGTTTAATTGATTTTAATTAATTAAATGACCATGACTAGGCCTAAAGGTGGCAAACTCAGAAGTCAGCCATTTACAACCAAATTCATCATACATCCAGCAATAGAGGTTATTATGCATTTGCAAGCCTATACAGGCAAAATTCTTCATTGAAGACGAAAAGGAGAGTTTTCAGTTTTCATGTGAAGGTTCTGGAGGTTAGAGGCGAATTTTGTTTTTAGAGTTTTGGGAGCATCGAGAGTCGGATTTGGAAACCGTAAGGGGCGTTGGAAAGCTGGTTCAGAGAGCTATCTGATGAAAGAGGTTATAATTTCTTGTGTGTAAGTTCATTATAACTAAATCGCAGTGTAATCCACTTCTTCTTCTCATTCCTAATAAAACGGTCGCCCATCTTGAAAGCGGACCCGGAGACGTAGTCCATCAGGGACGAACTCCGCAATCAATATTGTTTTCTGGTATATCTCTATTTTCATTGTTTACACTTCTATTTTGCATCTTTCTTATGTTTTATCAGCTGTCGTAAAGTGTTCTGCTTCAGCAATCTTCATCGTTTTCCGTGTTTTCGGTTATCATTCAATTCACTAATGGCTAATCAAATCTACATCAGTATTTAATATATGATCATATAAGATCATATAATTTGGTATCGGAGCAGGTTTTTGATTGTAGAGTTTTCATTGAATGTTAACGAGGTCTAAATCGCAACGTGGAGAAGGAATCCTTGAGCAGATCGATCCAGAGATTGGAAAGCGACGAGTTGTTCAGAAAGAAACCATGTCACGATCTTATGCAGGTGAAAAAATTGAGACTAAGATGAGTGAGGAACAGTTTCAGCAGACGTTCTTAACAATGCAGCAGATGTTGGGAGAATTGTACAAAGACAAGAAGGTGAGATATGTAGCTTCTTCTTCGAAATCATCGAAGAAGAACAAAGGTAAAGGCAAGGATGATAAACCTCCTTCACCTCCATCATCTCCATCATCCTCTTCTTCTTATTCTTCCAGTGCAGCATCTGAAACGGATAAGAAACCTAAGAAATCTTCTCTTTTGAAACTTGATGTTAAATTTGAGTTACCTGTTTATGATGGTGAAATGAATCCTGAAAAGTTAGATAATTGGATAAAGAAGTTAGAAGTGTATTGTCGCATTCATAAAATTTTTGAAGATAAAACTAAAATTCAGTTAGATACACTTAGAATGGGGGGGACAACTTTAATCTGGTGGGAAAGCAAAACACAGTTAGATGTAAAGCAAACGGGAAAAGTTATCTGTTCATGGTCTAAGCTTTTGAAAGCTCTTAGGAAACAGTTCTATCATTTAGGATACATGCAGCAAGATGTTATTGATTGACGGCATCTGAGGCAAGGTAAAGGGTAGAGTGTTTAGGAGTTTAGGAAGAAAGCGTTGGCTCTTGGTATTTCATTGGATACACGAGAAACTTTGTTAAAATATATCAGCAGTTTACATTCATTTTTGCAGCATACTTTATTAATGTTTAATCCTGATGATTTGATGAGGTGTGTGTTTAAGCCATACATACTGAATCAAATGGCAGGCCATTCAAGTTGTCATCTCAGTCATCTAAAGAGATGGAAAACAGAGAATCCAAAGACAGTAAGGGGAAAACTTGAAAGAGAAAGAAATCAGTGATCGTTTAGAAGGAAAGACCCACTTGTTCTCATTTCCAGAGAATCAGTCATGATGAATCAAAGTGCTGGAAACTTCATCTAGAACTTAAGCCCAAAAAGTTCCTTAAGGTGAAGGTTGAAAAGAAGGCTAATGCAGCAATCCAGCAAGACCTCAGTTTAGATTCAGGTGATGAACAGAAAATAACCGCCATGGTTACAATAGGTAAAACTTTTGATACTCATTCAAGTTCGAAATTTAATGTATCTTCTTCAAACATAAATCCTCCACATGAGGATAAACGAGTTGAAATCTTCCACGTAAGGATAACTTCTGAGCATACAAAGAATGACACAATGTTTGACAGTGGGTCACAAGCAAATTTAATATCTGAACATATAGTTAATCAATTGGGATTGGAAACCCGAAATCATCCGAGACCATACCCATTAGGTTGGATTAATAAATCAACTCAGATACATGTCACAAAGCAGTGTCGGTTAAAATTTGCAATTACATCTAAGTTCATTGATGAAGTGGAATTAGATGTGGTCCCAGTAGACATTTGTAGAGTGATCTTAGGGAGTCCTTATATTTATCATAGAGATACAGTCTTTTATAGAAGAGAACATAAATATCACCTGAAGAAATAACGGATCAAATTTACTATTAGGGAACATAAAGTCAAATCAAACTTGGATTTAACTGTTTCAAATCAAGTTAAGTAGTTTATAAGTTCAAGTAAGTATGTACTCATGATTATTAAGGAACAACATCAGGTTGATTGTTCGAGATGTGAGATTCAATTTATAGATCAATTGGTTAAGGTGGTTAATTCTTTTCCAAGAAGTCTTATTCATGAACAGGATAAGAAACATGAGATACATTTAATATCCTATGAACATCTTCTTAAAGATAGAATGGATCTCAATTCATTCATTCAACTGAAATATAGAATTTATCATCAGCAGCAATGTATTGCAGGGAATGGTACATGTGAGTCCAATCAGAGACTTGTTTCAGATGGTATGTTTATTTTTAGTTTCAGGGGTGTAGGTCAGTATTGGGGAAAGTCAGTGTCGCATTTCTTTAGTATTGCATCATCATTTAATGCTTTTAGAAGTAATGAAACCTCTCTTCAAGTGGAGAGGAAGTCTATAAGTTTTCATGACAAAGCATTTTCGGAAGTAGATCTAAAGTTTCCTTATCAAGATTTGGAAACTAATGCATTAACTAAAAGTGTAAGTCAATGGAAATATCAGTTAATAAACATAGTGATTCAAGTAAATCAACAATTATTTACATACTTTCATAATCAAACTAAATTGCAGCAGTATTTTCATCACAACTGTATGAATTATGGGCAGCAAGTTCACTTAGTAATTAGTCAACAAGAAAGTAAATCAAGTCAAGTAATTGATATGAAATCAAAATCAAAGGAGTCTTTGAATATTTAAGTTATTCTGGAAAGTAGATTGTTAATACCCATCAAATATATTGAACAAAGTTCTACGAACACTATTTTCAAATATGCTTTTGAATCACTAACTCATGATTCTTCATGGAAAGAATCCAATTGCCATGTTGATAACAAGTTGTTTTCCGATCGTCGCAAATTGTACATACTACGAATGGAAGAAACAGGTCACTAAATCAAAATGTATCATGGTCAGCATCATCAGGATCAACGCATGCAAATGATTGATCGAATGCATTGGTACATCGTCAGGTCAAGATGGAAAGAGAGGGATTTCTACCCTCATCGACTATTTAATTAGTCAAACTTTTGTGGTCCAAAAGCTTTCAAGTGGAGAGGAATGCTCCAGGAGGATCCATCGATTCAATTGCACAAGTGTTTGAAGTGTCGTCATCAGCGTTCATGGGTGTCGTTTAGTGATCATTCAGTGTCGTCGTCGCTTCAGTTTAGCTTCGACAGATCGACAGTGTTGATAGTGATCAGGTTCAAGTAATGTTATGGTTTCATGGCATTCAGTTGATGTGATGTTGTACCTAGCTGTCTACTTATGTCATCAATAGTTTCGCCAGGGTTTGGTCGATGACATGTGTTTTTTCGTTCGACTTTGCAGGATTTATGGTTGATATAGTTGATTGTGTAAAAGGGTTCGAGTTAAAGTACCTGGTCGACGACATAGTCTTACCGCCGTTGTCACCAGTGTCAGTTTCAAAGATGTGATGGTCGTCATCGTGCAATGTTGACGAATGTCGCACAGAGACCACAAGGTTGTACAAGGGTCGATTGTCCGGTGGAGGCTTCAGTTTCGCCGATGTCACTTTGCAGAGTTGACATGGGTCTTGAACAGTTAAATGAAACTCCTAAACCTACGCCTAGACCTAAACGCTAACTCCTAAGTTATCCTATTTATCTTTATTACCCTAAGAATTCTATGCAATTTTCCTAAGTACTAAATCCATTCATCATCCTACATTGAAGACAGAAGACCTATTGTATTACATGCCTAACTCCTAAACCATGTATTAAAATCCTAATACATTACATTATGTATTCAAATACATTCAAAATCCTATAATACACATTGATAACCCTATTTCCTAACATTGAAATACATTAACCCTTTGATATAAACCTCTCGGCCAAACCAAATGTTAAAAAACATTACAAATGCAAATACAAAACAATATAAATTACAAAACAGTCTTAACCGCGGACCTAGACCACCACCTAACCGCAGCAGAAGCTAAAAGGCATGTGACAGAGTTGATGACTGACGGTTAGCAGATGACCAACAAACTTGGGGACTAACCTCCATCGTAAACTGTAGCGGAGACCATTTCGATGTGACCAGACATACATAACCAACTGAGGTTAACACTAACCGCAGCCTAACCGCGTCGGAACCGAGGCAGCTGTCACATGGAGGTTTGGAAATCCGCACCGTTAGCCAAAACCGTCGGAGTTAGACCGTCAGCTTGTAAGTTGTGGTTAGACCGCAGCCTATTCACATGGGCATTCAACCTCCTCCACCCATTTAGCTAACCGCTAACGGTATTCGGGTTATTCTAAAGTATTTTGGGTTTTGTTGTTTGTTTAATTGATTTTAATTAATTAAATGACCATGACTAGGTGGAAAACTCAACCAATTCCAGCCATTTGCAACCAAATTCATCATACATCCAGCAACAGAGTTTATTATGCATTTGCAGGCCTATAAAGGCTGAATTCTTCATTGAAGACGAAAAGGAGAGTTTTCAGTTTTCATGTGCAGGTTCTAGAGGTTAGAGGCGAATTTTGTTTTAGAGTTTCAGGAGCATCAGGAGTCGGATTTGTAAACCATAAGAGGCATTGGAAAGCTGGTTCAGAGACCTATCTAATGATAGAGATCAAAATTTCCTGTGTGCAAGTTCAGTCTAACTAAATCATTGTGTAATCCACTTCTTCTTCTCATTCCTAATAAAACGGTAGCCCATCTTGAAAGCGGACCCGGAGATGTAGTCCATCAGGGACGAACTCCACAATCAATATTGTTGTCTGGTATATCTGTGTTTTCACTCTTTACACTTCTGTTTTGCATCTTTCTTATGGTTTATCAGCTATCGTAAATTGTTCTGCTTCAGCAATCTTCCTCGTTTTCTGTGTTTTCGGTTATCATTCAATTCACTAATGGCTAGTCAACTCTACATCAGTATTTAATATATGATCATATCATATCACAATGTCTTGGTTTGGTGACCAATATTGACAATTCCATTCACTTGATTTGTAACTTAACTGAACAAGTTGGCTCATGATGAGACCCTTGTCTTTTGATTAATATAATCTTAAGCCATTACCCTGTTTTGATATGCAGTGTTGGTAATGTCAGTTAGTTATAATCTTATGATCATGGTAAGTCGGCTCTTGATGAGACCTCTTATCCTTTAATTTTAAGTATATTTTAGAATTACGCTCTAAAAATGAATGTTGATTAAGTGGGGAGAATCATTGGTTCTTTAAAAATTTCTGGATGACAATTGTAGAGTTTTATAGATGCCTTTCTGAAAAGGGACTTTGCTTTGTTATAGATACCTTTTTGGACTGATGTAAAGGAGAAGTTTCTTTCTTAAAGCTAAGTTTCACCAAAAATTTGATAATTGAGGCAGAAAACAAGAAGTTTAAGAGCAATAGAACTTAATTGTATATTTCATATGTGAAGATTACTTTCATAACAATCTTTAGTTATACAAGAGAAAAGTCAAAATTAAAAAGAGACTGCCCTTTGTAAAACCAAAAGTAAATTCTTTTGAATTGGTATTATTATTTATGAAGGAAAATTTTAACTAAAGGCAATAATATACAGTGGACAGAAGATATCATCTTCTATGGAAAGTATTTCTTTAGAACCTGTCCATTAACAAGTAGAGATTCTCTCTTACCTAATAGATCTTGTAGCAGGAAAGTTGATGGGCCTAATTGTTCCATAATCTGAAATGGGCCAAGACACATTTGTTGGAACTTGGTATGCTTACCTTTCTCTTCATGGGCTTTGTCCCATTTTAGTACTAGGTCTCCGAGTTGAAAATACTTTGAAGTTACAAAATTTGAATCAAAGGAGGCTTTTACTAACTACTGATGATGTGCATGCGTGGTCCTAGCTTTTTCCCTTTCCTCTTCATGCTTAAGAATTTGTAATTGTCTAACATGCATAGATGAGGAAGGAGTTTCTTCAATGAATTTAACTAAGGCTAAGGAGGGAATAGCTACATTTGTTGGTAAGACTGCTTCTTTCCCATAGACCAAATTAAAAGGAGAAGTGCCAATGGAGGCTTTCTGAGTTATTCGATCTGCCCACAGAGCAAACACTAAAGACTTATGCTAGTTCTTTTGGCCTTGGTCAACAGTTCGTTTAATAATCTTTATTAGATTTTTATTTGTGGATTCGACTAATCCATTTCCTTGCGGATAGTAATTGGTCGAATACCTAATATTAAAACCACTTTTAAGAGAAATTTTTTTCATGGCATTGCCTGAAAAAGAAGATGCATTATCAAATATCAAAGTAGATGATAAGCCAACCCTGGTGATGATAAATTAATCTATATATTCAATAATATTTTCTGAAATCACTACCTTGAGTGGAATTTCTTCTACCCATTTGGTGAAATAATCAGTGGTTGTAAGGATTTATCTATGCTTCTTAGAAGAGTGAGGAACGATCTCACCTATTACGTCCAATCCCCATTGTTCAAATGGTTGGTCAATGTTGACGGGTTGTAATGGTAGCATGGGTTTTCTCTGTCTTCCAGCAGTTGTTTGATAAATCTTGCATCTCCTTACATAAATGTGTGCATCTTTAAACAGCATTGGCCAGTAATAGTCGGCATGCAGGATTTTATGTGTTGTAGTATCACCTCCAAAGTGACCACCAGCTGGTCCATCGTGAAGTTCCTGCAACACCTTCTCTGCCTCAAATTTTTCAAGACATCTAAGTAAAACAGAATCATAATTTATTCTAAAAAGCACATCGTCGACAATTTGATATTGCTTAGCTTTTAATCTCAAGGCTCTTTTCTTTGTATAATTTAATTGGGTTGGTGCATATCCATTTTTCAAGTAAAATATGATATCAGCATACCTTGATTCTATGTCATTTAGGCTTACCTCATAGATTTGTACATCGTCACCTAAATGCTACAATTTTGATTGATTCGATGCTCCTGCCAACATTTTGCAAAAACCTTAACCTTTAACAATTTTAGCTGGTTTAATTTCTATGTCATATTCTTGCAGGGTTTTCAGCCAATTTGCTCTCTTTTCTCCTACGTCCCTTTGTATTAAAAGATTTCTCACTACTGAGAATGGTACTATGACTTTAGTGTGGGTTTTGAGGAGAAAAGGTCTGAAGTGTTTTATAGATTTGAAAACAGCAAAAGCTTGTTTTTCAACATCTGAGTAATTTAATTCAGCTCCTTGAGAATTGGAGCTAAAGAAAGAGATTAGGGCTTCAGCTTTATCTTGATTCACTTGTGTCAATATGGCCGCATATGATTTCTCGAAAGCAAAAGTATATAGAATGAAATGAATGGAAAAATTAGGGGTTGCTAAAGATGGGGCGTTTATAATTGCTTGTTTTATCAAGCTAAAAGCTTCATGTTCCGAATGTCCCCATTTAAACAAAGAATTTTTCTTTATCATGGTTTGAAGAGGTAAAACAATTCTCGAGAAGTCAAGGACAAATATTTTAACAAAAAAAATTTGATCCACGAAAGATTGCATTGATTTCTTGTTATGGGGTAAAGGTATTTCAGAAATTTCTCTAATTCTATCACGATCAATATGAATTCTTGCTTTGGACACAACGAATCCAAGGAGCTTTCCTTCACTTAATGTGAAAAAAGACTTCTTGGGGTTCAGAGAAATTCCATACCTTTGGAAATGTTCAAAGATTTGTTTTAAGTCTCTTAGATGATTACTGCATTTTTTGGATTATAATTTTATATCATCCAAGTAGATCACTACTCATTTGTTTACTAAACCCTTGAAGGCTATATCCATAGCTCTCTGGAAAGTGGCACCGGCATTGATCAATTCAAATGGCATCTTCTGATAACCATAAGTGCCCCACTTTGTCCTGAATGTGGTTTCAGCTGGTCATCTGGGTGTACTAAGATTTGATTATAACCTGAGAATCCATCCAAGAAAGACATTAATTCTCAGCCTGCTGCTGATTGCAAAATATGTTCCATAGGGGGTAATGGAAAATTGTCCTTTTGGAAAGCTTTATTGAGGTTGCAAAAATCTATACATATCCGGATATCACCAGAATTTTTTGTGACTAGGACAAGATTGGAAACCTACCGAGAGTGTCTGACAAGAAAAATAATTTTGGCTTTCAGCAGTTTATTCAACTCAGATTTAATTTGACTATCTAAATTAGGATGGATTTTCCTCAGTTTCTGTTGAATATGTCTTTCGTCAGATATCATGGGAATAGTATGTTGAATAATAGAGGTGTCGTATGTCTTGAGATCTTGATAGTTCCATGTGAAGACATTCTTGTATCTTTTCAACAAGCCTATAAAAACTACTTTTTCATCTGATGAAAGACCGAGACCTAAGTTAATATCTTGAGGTTTTAAATCGGTCCCAAGATTGATCAATTCAAACCTCAGATTTGAACTCTGAATTTTTGAATTGGTGGATCGTTTTAATCTGTCTTTAAGGTCATATAAATATTCCAAATTAACTACAGATTTCGGTATAGCATTAATGATTGTTTCTTGTTTAAGTTGGTTATCATGTTGGTCCTCATCAACTATCTTGTCATCATAGGAACCTTCTCAGGTTAGAAATCTTATGATATCTGGATCATTATTAAAGACTCACCAGTTGGTGATATTGTCAGGAATAGAAGGCCTAAAAATTAATTCAATGGAAAATCGATCTGGGTTGTAATATTCTGGTGGGATAAGCTTGGAAGCGACATTGGTTAGAAGATCGGCACTAACATTCTGGAGTCTTGGAATAGGGGAAATATTAAATTCTGTAAAGTGGAGAGTCAAGTCTTGGACTAATGGTTGATAATGTTTCAAATGTCCTGACAAACAGTGTATAGTATTTCTCACCCGTTTTATGACAATCTCCGAATCTCCAAATACTTGGATGTATTTAACGTTAAGGCCAATTGCCTTATACAACCTTGAACTGGTGCCTCATATTCAGCGGTGTTGTTTGTGCAATCGAATTCAAGTCTGCATGCTAGCATAGTTTTTTCCCCCTCTCAGCTGACTAAGATGTAACCCACTCCTGCTCCATCATTGGATTTAGATCCATCAAAAAATAATTTCCAAAACAAAGATCTAACTACAAGTTTATCTACAAAATTTACACATTTAGAAGTGTTTGTTTGAGAAAAAATTTCAACTTGAGAGACAACAGAGTTTTCTCAGAAAGGTGAAGTATGAGCATTGAAATTTCCTAGAAATTATTCTACAGAATAATTTCTGATGATATTGTTGTTATACGCGACTGGTTCGTTTTCTCCTTCTAATTCTATCACTATGAACTTTTGATGCTTCTTGCGTTCAACCCTTATTTCATTTGGTTTGCCATTATAGGGAAGCCACAGGTGAGACCAGTTAGTTGTGAAATAACCATGAAGTTTTTCTAACCAGTTGTTGGAAATAATACTGAGAGGGGAGGGTGAATCAATATTAGCAATTTAACAATTTTTTCATTTCCATAAACAAATTGATATACGCTACTTCTATTAATTAAACCTGTATATATACGCAATTGTGTTTAGAGACAACCGCGCATATCTTGCATACTTCTAATTTAGTTAGTTGATCTTAATCTGTGTATCAGAACCATAAAATAGTAATCAAGTGCAGTAAACAATACAAGCAATCACACACATGAACACAAGATATAAGGTGGAAACCCAATGTGGGTGAAAACCACCTACTACAATTCGTCTCTATCTTCTTTTAAAAAGAAACTTCTTTTTACAATATTTTTGTACTGGTGCAGCCTTATACCAGTACGCAGGCTTCTACCTGCAGAAGGCTACAATCTTCTCTCGTTCTCTGGCTTCTTTTGGAAGGGAGCTACAACCCCCTTAGCTCTTGTCTAGTTGATGTACTAGTACGTAGGTGCTGACCTACAAAAGGCTACAACCTTCTCTTTTCTTCCAGGGACCATGTTTCATAAATTTTCAGACTGGATCCATCAATAACATTAATCAAACATCAAATATATCTGCATCAACCAAAAACTGAATCAAACAATCACTTCTTTGAATGCTGTAACCAGAATACAGTAATAGTACCAGAACCCAGAACACTACAACAATAAACAGAAGTAGCTAAAACATATTTTATGAGAAGTACGCTACTTCAATATGTAGAACCTGCGCACATACGTTGTTATCTTATGGCAAACCTACATATACGCAGGTTTGAATTACCAAACCGGTGTGTATACGCACCTTTTCTATGTTGAACCTGCGTACAGATCTATAAAATATAATTTACCCTTTTCAACTATTTAGACATTAGTTTTACCCATATCATCAGTTTTATAAATCAAGTCATGTGCCAAATATAACATATCAAAATCACACAAAGATACTTCTCTTCAAGCCTTAAGATCTTGACCCATCAATAGAACTTATCCTTCTTCGAGTGCTCAAGTTCCTCCTTGATTCAGATCCAGCTATGCACCATAACCCAATCACCAGTATTCTAGATCTTGCTCTTCATTAGATATCCAATACTTGAGTGCCTTTGCCTAATGATCTGCTTCCCCTTTTATAGTCTTAGGCCTTACTCAATACCATGGTCCAAAACCACTTAGAACCAATATCTGGGTTCAACACTTTGAACAAGATACCATGGTCCAAAACCATAAGTCCAAATACCAAGGACCAAAAACCAAGTTTTCCAAACTGTACGCGCTTTTATGTGCATGAACGTGCGTGTATACGCATACACGCCTTTTGGTCGGTTATCCCACGTGTATACGCAACTTGATTAAGTGGAACCTGCGTATATCTCTTTTTCCTTCATCATGAGAGCCTGTGAGCCTGAACTATCATCTGAGTGATTTGCCGAGTGAGTTGCCATCAAGGACAATACCTGTGTCATAGTGCCAAGCTTGTGTCATAATGCCAACACCAGTGCCTACTAAGGATTAAGCCATATAACTCAGGAATGTCAACTACAAGTATGTCAATGACTTGACAAAATTTAGGGTTTGATGAAAGTCTGATGGTTACTTGGTTAAGTTCCCCAACAACTTCGACTTGAGAGCGATCTAACTAAACTATTCGTACAGCCGATTTCTGAGGCTGAACATTCAACTTTGCACAAACCATTCTCGGTAAGATGTTAGATGAAGCTCCAGAATCAACCAGATAGTTGTGTAAATTTTTGTTAAAGACTTCAAAAGTAGGGAGAAATGGAAGGGTGTGGGATTTTGATCTTCCCCCAATTAAAGCTATATCAGTTGGATCAATTTTATTCAAAGAAGCACTAGGGGGTCTTCCCATCTCTTGGACAGCTTATGAGATCACGGCAGCAGGAAGTGGCGCAGTAGGTACTACTTTTAGTTCTTTGAGAAGTAACTTCTACTCATGTTTCAATTTACTAAGCTTATGAAATGTGATGTTTTCCCTAGTCTTCTTCATATCATCAATAATATTATATTCCATTTCATCAGAAATTTTCAAAGTTTTAGATGAAGGTGAAGGATCCAATTGGGTAGGTGTAGTTTGAGTGGATTTTGGTATAGTTTTCTTACTTGTTGATTTATCCCTGGGGGTGGAATTGAAGCCTTCTGTTTTGGATTTGTTTGTAACAATTCAACGGGATTTTTATTTCAGATAGCGACAGGTAATTCTTCTTGAGTTTCTTCATTGGGAAGTATGAAATCCCACATCCCTTGTAACTCTGCTACTTCCTCATTGTCTGTTTGTTCTTCATTTGTTGAAACTTCGTCATCTTCTCCGTCTGAGTTAGCATTTGATATGGCATTTGGGGGTTTAGGATCAGTAGATGAATTCCTTTTAAATGGTCTAAAAGTTTTCTTAGAGGAAGTCTTTGCTACCTGTTTTTTAATATCAACCATTTCGTCAGACATGGTCTTGAGGACTTTTTGTAACCCTTCAAGATCAAAAGGATATTTTGGTTGTTTCTTCTTAGAGTCATCTCTGAAGGTTACTTTCTTAGATCTTCGTTCTTCTAATTCATTTTTCTTTTCCACGGCTAGAATACGTTTTTCCATAGTTATTGCCTCTTTCATATTTTCTGCGAAAGTTGGTTTGGCAGCTCTATCACCGAAGATAGTTGTGTTTGATGGTAGAGCAAAGATGTACCATTCATTTTGGACCTCATCATTAGGCTTAGATGTCATTGGTATTTTATTCAATAATTTATTGAAGCGAGAGTTGAAGTCCTTAATGGGTTCCTTCGGTTCATCTTTCAAATTGGAGAGATCATTGATCAAGGTAGTCGTAGATCTATCATCTCCAAATTTAGTTAAAAATTGATCTTGAAAAGCATCCCAACAGTTAATAGAACCTGATGGTAACGAAAAGTACCATGATCCTACTACTCCTTGTAAAGTATATGGGAATACTCTTACAACTGCATCCTCTTCCTCTAATTCATTCAAGTTAATGAACAACATAAAGTTATTTATATGTTCCTCAGCTAATAGGCCATTATCAAGATTGAATTTGGGCAACCATTTCTCTGGGTGTGCTGGTAATTGATGTAAAGGTCCAGCCATCCTAACAACCCCTGGATTTGTCCATGGCCTTGGAGGATTCTGTGCCATTGCTAGTATATGGGTAGGAGAAGGTGTAGCAGTAGATTTTTAAGGTGATTAGGTAGAGGAAGATGTAGCTCATGTACCTGCGTGAATCATGATCTGGAGTAGTGAGGTGGATGATTGATCTTGTGTCGGTATAGATGGAATGAATAAAGACGATGATAGAACCTCGTTGTGAGATTCGGATGGTGTTTTCTTAGCTCTCTTTCGGCTTGGCAAAGGAAATTCGAACAAAGGAATTCTAAACTTTTCGCTCTGTGCTCTAGTCAACCATTGAGATGGAGTGAACTGAGAAGTAACACTATCCTGGGATAACTCATATTCTTCTTGAGATAGTGAAATCCCCTGTAATTTATGAATCAAAGCTATAACTTCAGGGGCTTCGGTAAAAGAAGAATGATCTGGCTTGTTTGGGATTTGAGCGAAGGGTTGTATAATATTTTGTGCAACTTCTCGCTTAGGATCAGGTGATTTGGAAGCTTTCGAGAAGTTGGAGGTGAGGGTGAGGAAGTTTTACTCTTAGAATGGCCTGTTAATTTAGATTTACTTTCCATTCACAGTTAGGCCCTCCTTCTAGTGCCAAAATGTTGAAGCATCGAAAATCGTTGCTTCAACATGGCGTAAAACCACCCGGTTCAGACCTTGGTTGGCATCTCCTTTTCCGTTTGGAGTAGTGGCTCCAACTGGGGATAATGGGACCAGTTTCCCAATATATTAAATGCTTGTGCTAATGGGGTGATATGTGAGGTTTTAAAATAATGTCTAAGAGAAAAGTAATCTAATATTAACTAAAAATCACATGAATTTTATCCTAATCTAAGCACTATCTAACTATAAATATACCTAGGATTTAAATCAATATATGTGATCTACATAATATCTGAAAGCAATTGGTAATAAAGATAATTCAATTGCGATGAGAAGTGAATCCATTTTAACAATAATCATTTCGTATAAAAATTTAGCTGAAATGATTGTGAAAGATATATCACATAAAGAATTATTCATATATTCAGCATAAAATAAAGATCATCATCATACAGAAGTGCAATAATGGTAATCAAGATTCAGACTTTTATACATAAACAATTTGAGTATAAATCATTTCCTAATGCATAAGTAAAAAGGATTACGAGATAAAAGTACCATATATAATACGTCCTACTCATGTGTTTTAGCAATATTGATCTATCTTCAGTCCATTCAACGCCTTCTAAGAGTACAAAAGTGCGATTTCAGTAGAAGATGCTAAATCAGATAGAAAATAAATCTTGTTCCATTAATTTCACCAGAACTTCCTCAAAGGGACAAAAATGCATGTTTCGAAAATTGTTTTTAATAAAATTCTGGACCCCCCTCTAAATGCATGAGATGGGTTTAGATATTAAAACTATAAAACTAAAAATAGATTATTACAAAAATAGTTGAGGAGGTTTTAATGACCTGCGTCAATTTGTGCAAAAAATAAAATCAAAATGGAAATAAACAAGGTGACTAAATATCCTGCATTTGATCCTTCAGATCGCAAATATCCATCATGTGCTTGAGTTGTGTTGGTTGGCCGACTTCAGCTTTCAACTGTCCAGCGAATATGGCATCGGTCAGTGATGGCACCATTTTCTCCGTAGAAGTGGTTAGGCATCACAGGGTCATCCATTGGTTGTGATTATTTACCAAATGTTGCTAATATGCCTCCTAGTTTAACCTAGTCATTTGCTTTATCACTTCTGCTTTTTGTGCCACTGCCTGTTTCCATTGTTGTTTAAGTTGTTTTGAATTGGGAAGGAAACCAGAAACGAACTCTGCCACAAGGTTGGCACTATGTAAATTCTCATTGATGCTTTCTATGACACTGTTTGTTGCTGTCGCCATGTCTATTGTTGCCTTTTCTGCTTCTTTAAGCCTAGAATCCCAGTTCACAAATAGGATTTCCTTATGCGATTCTTCTAGCTTGGCCAAGTCGGCCTTTCTCCCATCTTCTGTATTCTGTCAGGTGATAAAATCGGAGACCTTTGTAACGATATCATCGTATTCAAGTCTCATTTCCACGAATTGACTTGTTAGCTTATTGCTTGTTTCGCAATAAGATTTCCACTTTGAAATCTTCTGGTAGAATAATTCTTTCTGGTGCATCAGCTGGGAGTTAGGACCAAGTGCTTCGGTAACAGACTAATCAATTTTTGGATCGTCTTTGTGTAGATCAGTTATTGCCTGCATCTGTGCTTCCTTCTCGGCTAAGCTGGTTCGATGTTCTATTTGCATCTGTTCAAATACCTGTTGAATCTTGGCCAACTGTATCTCTGCGTGCTGGTCGGATTTTACTTGTTGTAATTGTTGCTCAAGCAACATTATTTTATCTTCCTTTTCTCTAAGCAACATTTGTATTTTTGTTTCTTTTTCCATGGTCACTGTAGCGTAAGCACCTACAAACTAAGAGAGTCCAGTAAGGTTGGCGGATGGGTCAACGGGTAAGTCTTTCCATAGAACATCCATTGGTTCGTTTTCAGGGGTAGTAGCAGTTGTAGAGTCCAATTTCCTTTTCTTTCTTTGTCTTTTCACCACGGCCTTATGTTGTGGGCTATAGAACACATCTAGAGGGAGAATTTCTTCAATTCTCAAAATTATTTCGGAAGTGGGGTTGGCAAGGATGTGCTCTACGTCTTGTGTATTTGCAGTCTCTTCCACTATAATTTACAGAGTTGTTTTTTGTTGTGGAGTTTGAAACTTTGGCACCTGTTCCTCTATGTTGAAACTTTTATTAAAATTATCCCACTCTTCCTCTAAATCGATTACCAGGGGTTTTATTGGATGTGCGGAGGTAGTAAGGATTTCAGCCTGTTTGCTAACTGAAGCTTCTTCAGCTACCTTCTGTGTAGATTGGGTTGTATCCTTTACTGACTCCATGCTTCTGCTTTTTCCATTTTGCGATGAATGTTGTGATTCCCTGGTATATTTCTCTTGAGATTCTGCTCCAGAATCGGTCTTGGAATTTTCTTTGGAGTCACCTTCTATAGTCACACTGGGAGTAGGCTCCCTTATTGGTTCAATCAATAATTGGTCCAATGGGACCTTTGGTAACCTCCTTTCTCTGTAACTGTAAAAAAATTCCAGATCTTCATGGTCAAAAAGTGGTTGTGCCATATGCTTCACCTCTGTGAAGGTGTTTTCTGCAAAAAGATGTCATCAAAGGCATCCACCTTATTGTTGAATACTTTTATTTTCACCAGAGTGGTGAAATTTTTGACAATGCCGAACGGGTCGTATTTCTTTCCAGGGAATTTAGGTAATCGCATAGATAGCATGTTCTTTGCTTCTTTCAATGCATGCCCTAGGTCGTGTAATGCAAATGCTCCACACTATACAGGGAATGTAGGCCAGATGGCCTTCTTTGAATCCTTCAATGTCTTTCTCATTACTCCCTCACTAGTTGTTTGATAGGATATCTCTCTAGCCATAAATTTATCTAGAACATAGTATGGGAGGACATGGGGGGAGGTGATTCTGCCAAAAACCATGATATATGTAAATTTTTCCTCCCCAAACCATCTGACCACCGAGAGGATGTCTACTTCAGCTTCTTGGGAAAACTTGGGGGCATTTCAATTATAAATCCGCTTGTGAATATGGAGCATAATTCCATGACAAATCTTGAAAAAATGTGGTTGAAAATTGGATTCCCACGTGTCCTTGCAGTATATGTGAATGGGAAGTGGATTTCAAATAGTCCATTTCCATCCCATGATAGGGAATTTCGAACTAAAACAAATTGTGTCCATGACATAGGTGCTCATAAAAAATTGAGGGTAAACCCTCGAAGCAACACTTATTTTCCTTCTATACTCGATAATTGTTTTTGTTAAATTGTTAGACAGAATTTGTGCCCGATTCATCACAGTTGCGTTAACAGTTTCATCTATTAATGGCAACCATTCTAGGGAGAACTTAGTACTATCGAGTCTTCCAAATAGTCTACATAATGTAGCCGCTGCAAAACTATGAGGGGGACAAAGAGATGAAGTAATGTACATACTATTTTTATCTTTCTTGATTTTTTCCTCATTATTTGACCAGGTCTGGGTGTTGTTTGTTGGGTCGTCGTTCTCTTTGGAAAACTTCTCCATGAACTACCTGTTGTAGATGACTTGTGGCTCTGGAAGGTGGTACATAAGTTGTAGGTTGACCGAGGTAAAAGATCCTATAACCCCTTGGCTTTTTGTCGTGAATTCTCTGTCTGAGATGTCGGCTTCATCAATAACCCATTTAACCATGTCGGTATAAGGGGTTATCTTTGGTCGAGCGGCTATGCGGTGCAAAAATGAGCATGTCATCTCTAGCATGGAAGTGTCTGAGGAATCACGTCTGTCAACTGTAATTTTTGTTTCCATAATCCTCGGTTGCTCCTCCTCCAGTATGTTATACATATCCTCCCATGTAGAGGTTCATCCCTCTCTATTGCATGTAGTATCCATAAACAGAGGAGTCATTTCTGACTTCTTAGAAGCGACTGCCTTGCCTTTCTTCACCATTTTTCTCAACGCTTCGCTCTGGGGACTTTTCCTGAAAGTGAAGAACAACAACTATCGAATACACAAAGATGAACGTAAAACGAAATAATGCAGATAGCTTGTAAAGGTGATAAAAGGAGTTTTATTTGAATGCACATAAGAAGATATCATATCACGCTAAATGGCTTTTCACACATAAATGCAGTTATCTCTTACTAAATGCCCACTAATGATTTGTTATCCCTTAACTTTAATGCTCATAAATGTTTGCATCGTAAAATGGGAATAAAGATTCTAGGGTGATGAGCCTTTGAACTGTGATGATAGTGATTGTGCAATTTGCGAATCAATATCGCAGATCGCAATATCACAATATGCCTTTCCACCTTTCTTACCTCCTGTTGTGTTTCTACGAGATGCAAGATGCGAGCCGCTCGTTAGTTGTTTTCAAAACATAGCTAATTGCCAAGTTTATCCTATGTAAAAGACCCTTTTTACTGAGTGGCGGACCTAAAACATTTGCTTATGATATTTTAAGGAGTGGGTCCAGGTCTTAATCGCATTTCACAATGTTGGCTGGTGATAAGTACACGATGTTCGTTTAAACACCCGAAATGCGATGCGATAAGAGTTATAACGCCATCGCAATTTCGCATCTTACACGTTTCGCAATGACCTTTTTAAAGTGGGCCCTTTATGAATGGTACTATGTGATTCGAGACTTAAGCCTAAAAAGGTTAAGGACTTACTTTATGTCAGATTTTATGATAGTTTTGCATAGATTCCTTAATCACTTCTCTTGATTTTAGAGAGTTAGAAAGGTCTTTTGGTGGGTTAAACCATGCTATATGTGTGAAGGTTAGTTTCTAGTAGTTTTTTTAAAAAAGGGTTTTGATTGTTATCTTTGCTCTATTCCAAAAAATAAAAGAAATGCCTAAATGCTAAGTTTTGCTTTTTGGATAGATTTTTTGAAGGGTCCACATTTATTAACGTAATATTAACTACTATTATTAATAAATGGGGGGGTTGTTGAATACGGCAACACTATGTTAGAGAGAATTTCACATAGTAGTACACAGGTTTCAGGTAAGAAGCTGGAAATAGCCTAATCGATCAAGCCTCTGGTCTATGGGGTTATTGTTGTCATCCATGATTGACAACATCCCCGTGAAGCCAGCTATTATCACAATTTTAGTTATTAATTTTTTAAAAGCACTGATAGTTTTAGTGTCAATGTCGATTTGTAAAAAAAAAAGTGTTAAAGCGCTAACAACGGAAGTGTCAGAATTATCAGGTGTCTGAAATTTGCAGACAAAAGAGATTTCTAACTTCGTAATTGGAGAACCCACAGTAAAAATCATTTTTTTGTCAACGTTTCAAATCCCAACAGGGATCCATCATCAGGACTATTATTGAATGTTGATAGTAAAAGAGATCAATTGTAAGATATAAATAGTTATGAAGTAAGTTGTTTTGATTAAAGAAGGTCGGCTTTTTTGATTAAAGGAAAAATTGAAGATCAGCTACTTAATAATTAATATTATCAAATAATTAACTAAATTAGGTTTAATGTAATTCTAATCATATAATATTTAATTTTTGATGATAGATTAATACTAATAATAATATTAAAGTTGGAATTTCTTAGTAATATATTTTTTCTGATAATTAGTAATTTCTTATAATAAATAATAATTTATATATTTTTTTTTTTTTTTTTTTGTTAATATTTACAAATAGTTTATAATAACAATTTCTTATAAATAATTATTATATAATAGAAAAAATAATTATTATAATAATTTATGATAATTTAGAATAATAATTATAAGAATAATTTCCCATACTAATAAAAATAAGTATTATAATTGTTATGGCTATTTTTATATTATTTATTATAAATAATTAAATATTATAATAATTATTAAATGTTAGGTATGTTAAATAAATATTAATATTATAATAGCTGAGATTATTTATTAATTTGAATATAAATGAGATTTTAGGGGTTTTTTTTTTTTTTGAATTAATGATATATTAATAGTTTTATTTAATCTTATAAATTATGATTTATAATATTTTATAATAATAATAAGTAATATTTTAATGATAATAATTAATACTAAGTAATTCATATTATAATATAAATTATCTCTAGCTAATTAATTATGTTATTTACAAATATTAATAATTTTTTAATATGAATAATAATAATACTGACACTTAAAGAGATTTCGCGGGCACCTAGGGTACCAGCGCCAAAATAAAGAAATTCAAATCTTGGTTTTATATTACGCATACATCCTCCATGTCGGAAAAAAATCTAATCATTTGTCAAACATGCTTGGTTAATTCCAAAGGGTAAAATCATGTGATAAAAAGATCGTTTCCGTTGTCAAGAGGTATGAAAGTTTAAATTCATAATCAAAGGGTTAAATCTATTTTCAGTTAGGTTATCATAATACATTACCTGACACGTTTTTAAATGAATTACCACATATAGTCAAAATCACCTATATCTCTGTTGTTCATTATTGTTTGTGCTAAAAATTGCTCGGTTTGTTGAGTTACTCGTCGAAGATCACAGATCAAACCTCGATCCTATGTTTCTGCGTGTTCATTAGGTTGTGAAAGATAAATGGGGAAAAGTGGAAAGTTGAACAGGAGTGAACCGAAAGGGCCTGATCTTCTTGAGATCTACCCGGTGATCTAGCAATAGTTTTGACAGGCGGAATGGGAAGAATTCTTCAAGCGGTGCACTAATTTTCACGATGAAGTGGAACAAGCGTTTTCTTAGGGATTTGATGGACAGTGAGTAGAGGTTGGAGGAATTTCTTTCCAGGTGACAGAGGAATCAATCTCTGAGGTTACAGGTCTTCCCACATATGGAGAGAGTTACCGGTTCAAAAAGTCCAAAGAAAAAAAAGGTTTCCAAGAGGGGAACTCCCATTGAGATAGTGAAAGAAAAAGACAAAGGATGGCTAAGGTGGATGTTTTGTTGGAGACAGCTAGTACCCTTAGCTAAGAACTGGTTGTGATGTTTTGATTTTTTTATCCCTCACTGTCAAAGCGAAATTTTAGTCTACTACTGATAAAGGGCTTGCTAGCGTTTTAACACAGAAAGGCACAAAGAAGCACTGGCAGTTTCATTGTCAACACATTTTGGAGAACAAGCTGAAATGATAGTCAGCCCATTAGTGAAATCATTGGTTCCAGCAGTGAAAGGATTGAAAGCAGTATTATTAGCAAATTTCAGGAAGAATACTTGAGAAGGCAGCATCTACACAACAATAAGACCGATTTTGGAGGGATGAAAAGGCTTGTTTTATATGGAAGGAGGTATAACAATGATACATTTTCTCAGCCTCTTTTTTTGCACAGATTTCAGTAAGTTGTTTTGATTGAAATTAAGGTATTTTTAGAAGATATTTTTACATTCATGTATCTAAGAGAGATGTATTGTTAGTTTTGGATTACTGTAATTAATTTTAGAGACAAACCTATTTAGTTATTATGGTCTATATAAGCAGTGATTGTAGAATAAAAAAGGGTTGGAAACTTTTGGAAAAATTAGCCTATTTTGTGTATTATTGTTCGGATTTTAATGACAATAGTCTTCATGAGCAATTTGCAGAAATTCTTGTGTTATGATTCCCTATCTGTCTTCTTGGTTTAATATTTTCCTCATGCATGAAACACTAAGTGTTTGAAATTGGGAATCATATGTTTATGTTGTTGTTTCTTTATTTTCATACATTTAACAATTGTTTTTCACTTAACCACTGCACTAATTTCCTTCATTTTTCTTCTGAAATCCTTAAAGTGACAAAGGAATTATCACTACCTTTCTTTTGTGTTTTTCTCACTCAAAATTGTTCTTATATAATCATGATTGGGTCAGACTCCATGCCTAATGGTGGAATTTTGTCATAGTCCAACCAAACTCAATCATTATTAAATAAATCTAGCCATAGGACTTAATTGTAAACCTTCTACTATTGTGGCCTTGAGTAGTTGAGTTTTAGGGAGAGATCCCACTCTAGTTTGAAGATTCAGCTTTCAATCTCAAAGAGGTTCAAGGTTACCTTAGAATTTTTTCCTGCAACAAGGGTTTTCTCTAAGAGATAACAGACGCAATGGAGGAGCCAAAATTTTTGGTAGAGGAGATACGAAAATAAGGAAGGTGAATGGGTATGGGTGGAAAAACGGGAGGAGCATGAAGAGGGAGATATTTTTGAGATAATGAGGCTAGCACGACGGGGTGGTGCAAAAGAGGCAAAGGGTGGATGGTTAGGGGAGGGAAATTGGTGGAAAAAGAGTGGAAGATAGGTGAGACTAGGAGAAGTGGGCATCAGTGAGTGGAAAAAGATGGACAAAGGGAGAGGAGGTGAGAAAAGGTAAATCATTTCCAAGGCCCTGGAACACATATTTTCTACTCAAACCTCCTAGTGGAACTAAAATCCACAATAATAGGCCAATTATTCTCTCCTAAGACAATGTATGGTTGTTCAAGGCATCCTTTTTGGTCCTAAATGGCTAGAAGCTTCATTAATGGCCTAACATTCATGTTTCCTCACTTATCCATTTCCAAGACCCTAAGACCCATAACCAATGTTGAAAAATGTTAGTGGTACCTATATACTTAGTTAGAGGCAAATAATTCTCACTAGGTCATTTATGGGGGAGGAGGTGAGGGAGGGAAAGAGGGGAAGGGGAAATATGGTGGGTTGAGAAAGTGGGAAGAGGCAAAGGGATAACAAGTAGAGGATGAGGAGTGGCGGACATGAAGGAAACGATTCAAAGGGAGGTGATAAGAGAAGAATGTGGATGGGCATGGGAGATAGAGGGCGAGGGGGAGAAGAGAGGGAGATAGGTGAGACCAGTGAGGTGGGAATGAGAGGGTGGGGAGAGAGTGGAAAGGGGGGAGGAAGTGAATACATGTAAAGAGTATATGGGTAGGGAAAGGTAAGTTGTGAGAATGAAGAATAGGAGGAAGCTAAGGGGGAAGGTGAGATGGGATGAAGGGAAAGGTAGAGAGGAGAGGAGGAAAGAGTAGGGAGAATGGACAAGGGTGATATGGTGGGCTTTGGGAGGGTGGAGATTGTCAAGTTAATCTTGATTTGATAATAGAGTAAATAATATAACCTTTATATGGACATTAATGGGTTTACCATTGGTGGTTTATGGGCCCGTGGTATTAGATGTGGTAAATCATATTTAAAGGATTGAAATACTCCATTTAAGGATGCCTCTTACACCCCGGTATTTGGTCAACTTGGATAATGTCCATAAAGATATATATATATATATATTAAGCATTGGTTTTTTCCGTTAAATATTTATAAGGTAAATATTGGATTTCTGCTCTTCCTAATAATTCTGTGCATGAATTGTGTTGCATTTAATATTTTTTCTCCAAGAATTAACATGTGGTATTAGAGCATGGTTTGACTTGGACTCTCTCACAAGATTGGTATGATTTTGGAAGAGTGGAAGAGAAAAAATGAAGAATGGTTCATGGGTATACGAACCATGGTAAATTATGACATGGAAAATCATTACAAGGACTAATGTTGAGCACTAGAAAAAGAACATTGAGGAATAAATACTCAATTAAAGTGTGTTTGATTTGGCTCAATGTATTTGGAATAAGAGGGATGTAGGTAAAGAAGTAGGTAGATTCTTCTTGCATCATTTTCTTAGGAATATAGTGTAAATATTTTTATGGACTTTTCTTTAATCACATGTAAATGGGAATGATTATAAGACATATGTAGGCATGCATTACCCTATTTTGATGGTTCATCAGTGAAGTCTATATGTAGACCTAAGTGAGAAGAGGTTGATTATTTGTAAGGATCTAAGACACATATATTTTGCACAAAACCACCCATTGGCACCAACATATATAATAATAGGCCTATGGTACACTCAAGAGGCCATGTGGTTGTTCAAGGCATCCTTCTTAGAATTAGATGGCTAGAAGCTTCTTTTAGGGTCTAGCGTTCGTGTTTCCTCCCCTAGGAATGTCCAAAGCCTCGAAACCCATACCCATGGTGACTATCCCCATCAAAATACCAAGGATACCTTTGAAAGGTTATTTTTGGTGGGTCAACATGTTGTTGATGGCCCTAGATGCCTAATAGATTTCTTTAGCACATTCTTGTCAAACCCACATTATGAATGCTTAATGATAAAAGAATGTGTGTGTTCCTAGAGTGAAATCATTCTCAAGAACACACATTCACTCTAGAGCATGTGCACATTCCTTCATATCAATTTTTCTTTTGGTGGGAGCGACAACCTTACCCTAGTGTTCATTGATTTGATTGCCTCAAATTTAGGTTTGGAGTGACAAAACTAGTTGTTTGGGTTACTTACAGATTAAAACCTCCATTTTTTTGAATACCTCTCAATAAATCTATTTTTTATGCTAATTTTTTTTAGTCTATACAAATGTCATTGATGAAACTAAAGACACATCTTCATTCAACTATGCAGACTTCAAATATATAATTTTAGAAAATAATTAATATTGTTTACTATTTTTAATATATTTTTGTCTTGAGACAGATCAAAATACTATAACACATGCCTCTTTTGTTTCTACTGTAACAACTTATTAGCTTAACCATTTTCTAAATAAGTTATATGTCGCACTAGAACAAACTGAGATCTACAATAAAAAAAAAATTGTTCGATAATGTTAAAACCCTTGTTCCCTACACTCACAAAATCCCTTGTAATAGTGCCACAGTAGAACAATGTGTTCTCTACAATTCTACAAAAAAAAATCATCGTTAACGTACTCAACCCTTGCACTCACTAAAACATATGCATTATATTTTACATGAAAAATAACATATCACTATTATAAATTCTCAAATTGCACAGTTATATACAAATAATATAAATAAAAAAGTTATATTTGGAAATTTAATTTAATTT